>PNEQ01001316.1:23161-35068 GCA_003012365.1 Medauroidea extradentata
TAATGCATCCTTGTTTTCAAAGTGTATTTATTCACTTCCCCTGATTCAACACATCTTCTAGTAAACACCATTATCAACACCAACACCTTTACATGAACATTGCCACCACTCCAACAAAACTAAATTTCTCATAACAATAGGTTATTTACCTTAAATACAAAAGTCTCAACACAAACTTACTAGCGCTTAACTAACAACAGTATAGGCCATTCGCAATAAAGTGAGCACTGCATAAAGTTTTCTTTAAGCCGTTTTACAGCCATCTTTACTATTTTTAACATGAAAATTTCCATGTAACTAAGAACCAGTGTAAACTTTTCAACATTCCCTGGTCCAATTAAACTTATTTTTTATTATTTACATTTTCTGCCTCTATGTTAATTTTTTGTTTTGGCAGTTTTTAATAATAATTTATTCAATTTTCCTGTGAAGTGAGAAACTTTTAGTGTTCCAAGCTTCTCCAGGTTCTAGGATTTCTGGCTCCGACGCTGTGGTCATATAATCGGCTTCATGGAATTTCTCTGTGGTGCAGGTGATTGACCCACATTTACCTTTGTTTGCTTAAGAGTATTGCGCCATGGCGGAGAGTGAGTGGTGAGTGAGTGTGTGTATGTGCGCCGTGTGTGTTTCACTGCCAAGCGAAGTGAAGGCATGACAAAAAACAAACAGGGGGTGCATTATCAGCACTCCACATCAGCAGGGCGAGTGTCTGGAAACTAAACACCACTGGGCAACGGGTAAAAACGGCATAAGTATTTGTTTCTAGACATCGTGTGTATATTTCAAGTCAGAAACAGTTCTGTGTTAGCTTTAATTAAATACACTTTAAAACTTTTTTATTTTTATGGTTAGGGAGGAATTACCTCGTATCTTACAACGTAATTATGGGGCACTATCCGATGTCATTAGATTGAGGGTGTATCACTTCAGTGTTACTTGAATTAGATGCGTTGAATGATGACCACACCTATTGATTTAATTCGCTTGCAAGGTTAACAATTTTTTTTTCTTCTCATTCAGTTGTAGCCAAAAATAATTGCTGATTTTTAATAAATTTGGTATTTTCACTCTCTGACTTCATTATCAGGGCCAAGGCATGGTTATGTACTATAAATCCAAATAATTACTAATTTTAGTGTGTTTAACAACACAGATAAAGTTTTAAGGTTTTGAAAATTTCATGAACAAATACATGTGTAGATTAACTATCTGTGACACTGAAATTTTGTACATCTGATTCCGGTGCAAGAAATACACCATATTAGTAAGAAGTTGCAAAATATTATTATCTAAGATTGCACTACCTTAGTGTTTCTATATTGACTTTAGAAAAGAAATTTGACCATGCAGTTTTAAATTACTCACTGTATAGTTCCTTTAAAGTAAAGCATATCGCTAATGGTTGAATATTAAATATTTTCATTATGTTTATATTTTGAGCAACATGGCAGTTTCATGTTAATGTTATTTCACAAAGCAATGAAAGACTTTCAACAATTTGTTGCCAAATTGTAACATCGTACATCTCTTCCTGCAGTATGTGATTTAATGCTTTAGGTAAACTTATGAAAGTGTGACTTATATTATTTAGGGCTTAAATTCTGTTTGCTATTTGAGTTTTACTGCTTGCTGTACAGTTTTGCCCATTATATCATAGATACTGTACATTTCCATTTTATTCCATATAAGTGGAAAATATTGAATTTTGGACATTCAGAATTAATGTTTGCGTTCAGTATTTTTCATGTGGGTACTGTGTGTTTGGGTAGTAATCAAATAGTAGCTAGATTTCTGTACCCTTGATCATGAAACTGTCCAGCATGTGACTAGTGGCAAGTCTAGTATATACTGTGTGTATACACACCTTACACATGCATGTGCACACATACATTGTACATCCCAATTACACAATTTATGGATGTAATACTGCCTTAAAGCATCAAAACTTTAGTGATAAGGTCTCCTTAAAATCTGTAAAAAAATATTCGCAATATCATCATAACAATACATCATTTACAAAACTATTTGATGGCAGCACAGGCACCGTGCAAAAATTTGTTTCCTGTCACCAGTTATTTTAACAAATATGAATGTAAACAAGATGATGCTGCGAATCATTTGTAAAAGTTTTAATGATACTCGTCACCTACTATGCACATTCAATATTTTAATCTTGTAGAATATTGACCTGTTAACAGCATAAGATCACCAAGTACAGAATAAATTAAAATTTTGTGTAAGATTCGTTTGGCAAAGAAGCTGTGCATCACCAGTCACAAGTGTGCAGTTTTGAATGCCAAGCAATGTTGTTACAAGCTGAAATCAGTAATTTATATCAACTGTTATAGATTTGAGAATAATGGTACATCCCATGTTTAGGTGGCAAAAAAAAATTCAGTGTACTGAATAGTAACAATGCTGTTCTTTCTTTAGTATATGTTCAATGTCAGGCTATAACAAGTTGTATTGTAGTACTGTAGTTAAAGATTGCTTCGGTGTTAAGGCTTGGTTTCAGACGCCATATTGAATTTTATTATTTTTAGTTCTTTTTTTTTTTTAATTCTAATAACAAAAGTGTTAAACATGTGATTATACCACAAATTCTATTTACTTTGCACTACACTACAAGCATGGCAGTTGAGCTAGTAATGTATACAGTAGAATCCCGTTGTTACGACCCCTCACAGTTTCCGGGAAAAGGGTCGTAAAACGGGAGGGTCATAATAGAGAAGTAGAGACATTTTGGGCTGATTTTGACCCACCCAACATCCGTATACATCAAAATTCGCAATTTTTTCGTATTATGTTTATATTATTCAGTCATCTCTGGTGACAATTTTTTAAAAAAATACAAATAATTTCAATAGTGTGACAAAACAAAACAAAATTTTACTCTAAAAAACAACCTTCAGTCTCTCCTCTTCATAAAAAACCAGCATAAACGCAGTGCAACATGGCCATTTCCGTTGTCTTAGTGGGGAAAAATCATAGAAAAGTTATCTTGTTTTTATTTGAGATTGAATTACACAGATGTCGTAAGTCGTTGAAAACACAGCGTGCCATGACGTGTGTGGCTGTGAGTCAGCCCACGCACTCAGTCTGGTTGTGTATGATGGAGGAGGGGAGATAGGCCTGCTGGCATTGGCTTGTCTTGCTCTCAGCTTGCTGTGCGCGCACTTGTGTCTAGCATTTGACACTGTGCAGGACATTCGGCAATCGTCAGAATGCTTGAGGTTGCTCGGGTCCTTCCGTGACTCAACAAGGCTTCCTTCTCCCTCTCCCAACGCCCCTGAACAATTCCCATTTCCCACGCAGACAAATCACGTTACAGTATCAACACCGGGCCGGCTGTTGCGTGATTCATCCTGTTCGCCTTGCGAGAAGCACAGACCGCAACAGAACAGCTCGTATTATTTACGTGAAAGTATATTGCACCAATTTAAAGCCTTTCAGTGAAGCAATTGAGTCTATTTTGTTATTGTGCATAAGCTGTTGCAGAGTGTTGTCTTTATTATATTCTATGCGTTACCAATTAACGTGTTTGTTAAAGAACAATAAGAAAAGTCTATACGTATCTTTGAAAAAACAATATGCCTATTAGAGATGCAAACTTAAACCCCTCAAAAGAGCTAAAATGTACTTTTCAAGGTGCTCTCACGTATAAAATACTGACTGGATTGCTCACCCCATAAAGTCTTAGACCTGTAGGAAAAAATCATATAACTATGACACTGTGCGCCAGTTTAATGCTCTGCACTGCAGATAACGGCGAAGTGGTTGTAGGCGCTTTGGCCGTAGTTCGTCATATCGCTCCCATAGCAAGCATAAACAAAATCTTTGTCAGCCCACATGCCGTACATGGCGATGGGACTAGTTGTATTTAGTTTTTACGCCACTTTTTTTTGCTGTGATGTAATGAGGGGGAAAGAAAAAGAAACGTATCATATCTTCAACCCATTTTTTTTTTATGAGCTGTGACGTACACTACTGTCCAGAGCTAAGAAGATAAAGTTCAGGAATGCGGCTGGGGTTGGCTAAAAGCGCAGGGATGTGTGGCCCCAACCTCCTACTTGTCGCCTTGCTTTCCCAGCTCTCTACAGTAGACAAGGCACCAGTGTTGCCAACCTTTGAGTGAATTATTCCTGTACACACACCTCAAAGTTCGGGTACATTCAGGTACTGTCACGTTTAAATTCGGGTACTTTTACAGATACCTTCAAAATAATCTGTCTTTTTAAGTATTAACACTTAATTAATCACTACAAAGCTTTTTCAAAACTACTTGCCCACAACACCTCTCGTATCTCGTATGAATAACACTCACAACTGCGTGTTCTACCCTCTGCTTATGTCTAACTCTGAAACACAGCGACGGCGGGGATCGGAGAACATTTAACCCAGGCAACAGGGGTTCCCTGTTTGCTGTCAGTATGTAGAGCAGGGAATAAATACCCTCCTCATTCTGCTTGTTCTTGTTGTTACAATAAAATCTGTCTGCATCTTATTTATTTATTTTTTGATTTTTTAATTGGCCATGATAATGCTTTATGTATGTATATTTCCAGAAATTCTGAAATAACATTTTTGGTATTATTTTGATATTCTTTCGTAAGCTTTGCTTTTCAAAAGAAAACTCTTTTTTTACATTTGATTATTTTCATACCACGAAACTAACTTGTGAAAAAATCATACTAATGATGAAGTTAATTTATTCGAAATGTCATTCTACGCCCCATCACGGCCCAAATTACGGGACTTTGTGTAAACCAAAAGTTATTGCAAAATGTGTAATATTCAAATATGGCGGTGAATGTTTCCCTTTAAATATGCATATTCACAAATGTAATTTGAAACAAAATTATGTTACTGTAACAAAGATGAAATATCTTAAAACTAAACAATTAATATGGGGCTATTCATCACAACAAATTCGGGTGTATTTGCATACCCGAGTCAGTACTGTCGGGTACAGGGTACAGACAGCACAATTCTGGTACGTGTACCCGAATTCGGGTACAGTTGGCAACACTGCAAGGCACTGCAGTTGATGTGCGTGCGCACACAGGCACAATCTGGCTTGTGGGCAACAAGTGGTTGGGGGGGGGGGGTGTGGACAGTCAAGAGGGGTGTTATCTATTTTTAGCTGTGCCTTGCTGCACAACACTCGCCAAGGAAAATGCAACACAGATAAGCAACAAGTGAAACACATATATTTTTCAACAGATTTTCTTTAATTTTTTGACCCAAATTTTTTACGGTTTCTCAAATGAGTTGTAAAACTGGATGATGCTAATAAAGGGGGTCGTAACTATGGGTTTTTACTGTTGTTAGGTTGCAATCAGTCAGGCAAATTATGAATATAAAATAATTTGCCACACCGATTGCGGTGTAATTATAAGTTACCAGCTAAATCACAATGTCTGTACTGTAGCACAATGTAAATACAATTTATGGTATAGTCACATATTTAACATTTTTCTTATTACAATTTCAACAAAACAAAAAATAATAAAATTCAATACGGCAACTGAATCTGAGCCTTAAACACTATTATGATATAATAATTAAAGAGAGAGGTAGCAAAAGGTCATTAAGCTACTAATTACAGTAACATTTAGATAGAAATGCACACACACTCACATAATTGTAAATTGCAGTGAGTAAGCAACAATCACAGGACACATTTTTTGGCAGTCACGATCATTTGCTGCCAGGGAAAGCTACCTTGGCCAGCGACCTAGCAACTGCACACCAAATGTGGTTTTTTTACTCACCTGCAAGAATGATGCTGCGAGTACTTGTGCATTTAAATCTGAGTGTTATTGTAATTAGTGAAATTATTAATAATATTTGATGTGTCTAAGTAACAATGCTTGTAACCAATTATACAAGTTGAGTTTTTTTTTCCAGTCAGGTGAGGATGCAATACCACGTTGCAAGCCACTTAAGTATGCTTATGAGAAGGAAATTGTGATGTATGCATACTTCAAACGCCTGACATATTTCTCAACAGAATGTGTGTTTGCTCCGAATGCTTACCGCGGGCATGCTCGCGCATTTTTGAAGGATTTAGAGAAAATTCGGTCAACTGCAATCATAGACATAATACACTCAGGTAAGCGTAGTCAGTACATATTTATCTTCTGTAGGCAGATATGTCTGAATTTTGTCCAGTTATCCTGTAAATATATGTTTTTAATACAGCATATTACTATTATTACTACAACTACATTTTTATGGCCTCATTGTACAAATGTGGTCAGTAATTTTCTGGGCATCTTTTTCAGTAAGTGCATGATTTGTTATTTTTTAAATGTCCCGTATCTTTTCATTCTTTCTTATCTTTTCCATTTTTCCTCACCCTTTTCATGGTGTGTCATTTGTCTGTTTTTGGTTTAAATCGTAATTCCTTGTTTTTAAATTTTTACAGATTTTCCATTTTGTTTTGCAGATCATTCAGAATTATTTTTAGTTCTTCTATATCCTCTCTAATTTCTGTGATCCGCCCTACTTGTTGCTTCAGCTTCCAGAATTTTTCTATAATTCATCTTGTTAATTTAGTTTCTAGTGTCCTCATGAAGTGGCGAAAGAAATTGTATTAGATATAAGGTTTCTTTTTACTCGCCTTGACCTGGCGTCTCTTTATGCTCTTTCAGCTCCCAGGGCACTCTTAGGCGTTTTACTCACCGGAAACAATATGGCGGCGGTCCGTTTTACTCGCCAGGTCAAGCGCCTCCAGGTCAAGTAGCTCATGCTCCCGCCGCTCCACCTCGCGAGGTAGAGTTGTGGGGGCAAGTCGTCTGCTAGACATTTTCGCGCCAGTCTGCTACATCGTGGTCTGTTTACGTTCGTAGTGATATGAATGAGAATAACTTATTATTCCAAACAATATTGGAGTCGATGATGAAGGAATGGTGTTATTTACAGCGGAGTGTAATTATTTATTTCGTACATGATGATTCTTCATTCTCTATTATATTCCCAATAACTTCTGCTAGTTCGGCCATCACAAAAAGAAATGCACGCACGCAGTAAAGCGTTTTCCTTCGCCCTTTAAGAGTACAACTCCCTCTGACCTGGGTCAACATCATTCCAACTCCACCAACTCCAGGGAGACGCGAGAGACGCTGGGTCAAGCACGAGTAAAACAAACCTATAGTATCTGTGATGGGCTCCAGTTCCCACCACTTCATTTGGCAGTATCAGCCATTGTCTCTTTTCTTGAGATTTTAATTTATGCATGTTCTGGTTATCCTTGTATCTACTTTTAAGGTTTTGTAGATTCTGTTTTCTGAGTGACTTTAAAAGAATTTTCACTTTTATGTGTTACCTCTGGCTGAACCACTGTCTTGAATTGTAGTGTTTATGCATATTTTGTTTCGTAGTTGTGACTCAGAGCGTATTCACTCAAGGTATAATACCTTTTTGAAAGTCAAATATGGAAGAAAATACTACTATATGTTTATTATTAATTTGAATGATGTCATGCATACTTCTTCACATTGTTAAGAGTGAAGGTACGTGCGTGGTAAATAATACAGTAATTTATTTTTACAGTTGTGCATCTTATGCCACATTCTAATATGTGCAGATTTCACTGAAATCACTGAGAGTTTACCAGTGTCCGTAAGCAATAAGAGAACATGTATTAGTAACCAGCTAATTTTTTTCACCAGTAAATCAATAGTATCAAAATGTTAGGCAGTAAACATTACGAGTCTGTGTTGCTTAGCAACTACATCTCTGACGCTAAACAGTCATGTTTATTTTGTGTCACATAAATTGTATTTACATAAATAAAGTCAGCATAATATGTTACAAGAGTACATATGCACTTACCATGACTTAATAGAAGCAGATTGTTTAATTTTTTTACTGCGCAGCCTAATATCTCGTGTATTGGTGTGTATCGAGATATGGTACACACTATATTTAGCAATTATTTAAAAATATGTAGCAATGTTTGGCTTCACTGATAGGTTTTTTCTAGGTTATCAGGACAATGAATAATGTTAAGCAGTAATTGAGATTCCAAGTCATTGAGCCAAATGTATGATTCTGGCTTGTTGCATTGTATGTGCTCGTCTGCGAATTACGGTATTGTAAACATCTTTTATGTATTTTTGTCACTGTGTTTTAAAAGAAAGTAGCTACATAGTATATGTATTTTAATTAAATGGGGTGTAAACATTCTCAGTGAATTTTTTTAAGCTTAGCAAATATGTACCTTCCACCTGGAAATTCACCAAGATTTCTTGGCCAAACTTGTACTACATTATGCTTATATTGAAAGCATGTTGGATTACCATTTTATAAGAAAAATTACATCTCATGGAATAAAGTAAGATTGTTAACAGTTCAGTTTAGTGATACAAACACAATAACATAACCATGAAGTTAGGTTAGGCCAACTGTACACATGCAAAGTGTAGTTGTGTTTGTGCTGTTTGGTGAAGAAATAGCTAAGGCTATGTATTTAAAACATTATATTCTGCCTACCTGTGTTCATATTTCTTTACTAGGAAGGTACTGAAACCACATACTGTACGATGCAAGTTATCTCATGCAAGTACAAACTAACCCCACATCTTGGTTTAACTACCGTTGCTTGTTGCAGGGAATGACTACATTGTCACACGAAGGCATAAATTATTTTGAGGTGTATTGACTGTTCATAAAATATGCTGGAGTGATTGATGTATGTAAAATTTTTAAATTAAATTTGATGTCTTAAGACAAAATGCAGCACTTCGCCTATTCATAATACAATTAGTTATAATCTTTAGGATATGCTGGTTTTAAATAAAACAAATATGCCCTAATATGCCTTTCAATACCATCGAAAATAAACACTGTACGGGTCACGCAGATACAGGTACTTGCCCAGTATTTATTTTCCTGATAATTTCTGAAAGTAATTGCAATTTCTCTCAATAAACTGTTTAGAGGGTGTTCTAAAAATTTTACCTTTAAAAAATATTACTAGCCGTTACTGCATATAAGTCAACATTAACTGTTGTTGCCTTACTGCCTGTAAGGTTGGCAGCAAAATTACGCAATATAGTTCCATGTATTTTTCTATTTAAAAACAACAATACGGAAACAAAATCAACCGAAATCGACATAATTGTCTTTTATATAATTATTAAACTTGTTTTTATCAAACTGTATCTATTCATCCTGACTGCACAATTTATCATACACGCCCAAACATCAAGTAACGTGCAGAGATGTTAGACATTTCCCGTCGTTAGACACATTACGTGCGGAAAGATACTAATTGGCTGAAAATAGAACTTAAGCAGGTCTTTATTGAATGCTCACTTTATCCCAAACTGTCTATAGCAATACTGTACTTCGATGTATTAAAATGGTTTAATTCAACCTCTTAATTTTCCTTCAATGCTGCAAAATGCAAACAGTACATGCCTCTAATAACTATAAACAGGTATTAAATAAATGTACTGGTATATAAATATGCATGGCAAATTTATTAATAGGTTAACTGCTTTGCCAATAATTACTACAGCCTGAGATAAGATTTCTTGTGCTTCCATTGCATCATTTAACCTAATTTTAACTTATATAAAACCAGCCACAAAGATTGTTTGCCTGACAACACTGGTGACCTGGAACTCCAGTAAAATCAGCGTTCTCTGTAACGAATGTAGCTTTGCACAGGGTAACTTCACAGATATCTGTATCAGTAAAATCTGCACTCATAAGCGTAATCAGAACTATAGCTGATATTACTGAAAACAATGGCCAGTGAAATCTATGTGTTTTGTAATGTAGCGTTAATGTGCATGCCTACATATTTCTGGCTTTCTCATTCCTAACAGTTATAAATGAGTTTTATACAGGTGCAAACAATCAAAACATGCTGCAAGTACTGTATTGCTACCCAAAATGCACACCTCTACATTTTACTTGAAAGTAATTTTTTGCAGCAGCTCAGAATTCATTAAAGTATTTATTTGTAAGTGAGGGCAACAGCATATTATTAAATTTTCATGCCACAATAAACAGTTCAGTTAACAGTATAATTTTATAGAGGGAATGACACTGTGGAAAGGGCGAGGAAAATGGGAGTCTCTCGAGAAAAACAGGTTTCGTAGAGAAAAATATCAGGAGTGGCCATGGCCCCACTGAGAATCAAACCCAGATCACTGTTGCAGGAGGCAAGTCATTTAACCACTACCCCACTGCAACAACATCCTTGTAGTTCCTTAGACCAAGATTTTGTAACGAGTGTACTTGCAGGTGAACAGTTTTCTGTGCTTGAGAACGTGCGTTTGCCAGTGAAGGGCAAATGCTCACGCTGCGGCTTCGTATCGAGCCAGTCTGTCTGCAAGCCGTGCACCTTGCTGGAGGGTTTGAACAAGGGCCTACCACGTCTGGGAATCATCAAGACCAGCCGGGCCATCAGGGTGAGACAGGAGGCAGAGAGAGTACGTCCCAACATAGTGTCTGATTTCTAGTCTGCCATGGATAGATTTACATAGCATGGTCATTGCCAACTTTTTGACTTGTGTGGCTTACGAGCCTACTATTTACAGTTTCTGGAGAGAAGTTGCGGTCTTGCGGGAACTTAGAACGCTTGTGTTCCTGCTTACTTTATGGAGACTCTTGTACCATCCTGCATGTAATTTATGAGAACTTGATGTGCAAGACTGTTAAGACAGTCGTATCCTGTGAAGGGATATAAGTGATGGAGTAGTAGCTTTAGGGTACTGTTACATTCAGTGTAATTAACATTTGAATACATACTTATTAAATAGATTTTCTGTGGCGCGAACACACACATCTAGTGATATGTCAAACTTTAAAACCAACATATAAATTCTGCTTAATATCAGACGTTCCGTTACACATTTATAAAAAAAAACTTAATACAATTGATTTGCAATAAAACTATAATTTATACTATTTTACTTACAGGTGGGGGTGTGGTACAAATATGCTGCTCCAGTAAAGTCTAACTCGTTTAAGAATTATGATTTGACGGGAAGAGGCCACTAGGCTTACTTATTACATAATAATATTATAATATGGTGCACAAGTACTTACAGAGTATTACTCGTTGATAGAACACAGACATGAAAGGACAAACACATTTTCTGCGGAAGCGTGGAGGCTTGCAAGGTTTCGCCGGCCGGGCCGGCTTCTTCAGGCGGCGAGTGGAGGCACACTGATGTCTATTGTTCAGCGGAGGTTGGTAATCAGTGCACCTAGGTGTGGTGGGAAGTTTGAAAGTGGGAAGAGAGGTTATCTGATGTTGAGGCCAGGCGGCTGTCTGGATTTGGTGATGTATCGGTGAGCCAGTTCCCAGTGTCTCAACTCAGCACTGTTGTTCTGCTGAGGTAGAGCCCTCACCACTTTGGTAGTATAGCAAGAGTCAAAACTGGATTGATGTGATGCAGCATGTTACTGCAACTGGCTTTTCATGTGGGTCAACAAACACCCCAGCTAAGGCTTTTTTCGTATCAGCTCTGTGTTGTGTTTGGATGTCAACATACTCAGCATTGCATTGAGTGCACTGTAGCTGATGGATGAGGTTTTCTGTAGCATAGTTATAGCTGCCCTGTATGGGGTACGTTTGGTTAGTGAGTCTGCTATTGAATGATGTTGAAGGATGATGTACTGTATGTCACAAGAGCTACAGCGTGACCTCTTGCAGGGATGGGAGCCTCTGGGGGTGGTGACACTATTAAGCCGCGTCTCCACCAGCCGAACATGCTCGGCGAACAGTGTTCGCTGTCAAAACGCGATGTTCGCCGAACATTGTTCCGTGTTGGTTTGGTGGAGACGCCTCCTCGAACATTCTGACCGGCGTGGTGGGGGAAACGGCGGGAACAAAATGTTGGCTGTCAGTGTTCGCTCAGAGACCGAACCTTTCAGTCGAAC
>PNEQ01001318.1:5150-41395 GCA_003012365.1 Medauroidea extradentata
CTCACATTCATTTTTACTGCTGTTGCCATGGAATAAGCAGTGTTTTCCTCTGCCACAAGTGATTTTTGCACAAACACACTCAACTAGTTTTCAGACTGCATTACATCAAAATAGAAAGTATTTTTCTGTAGAAATTTGTGCATGTTATTGTCTTCAGAACTGTCAAAAAAAGGAATTCTTATGTGAGACAGACTATATTTACCGTGTTGACAATTACAAGTAAAAATTCTTCACAGATGGACATTGTACTCAGAAGCAATACGACATGATAAAATACCAAAGTTCTTCAAATATTAATTTTAATGTCCAGTATTAATTTTAAGGCAAGATTGGTCAACTTCAACTAGTTACAATGTTCCATCTCCATTCACCAATGCATTCACCTGTGGTCATTAGAGCACTAGATGGCTTAAAACTACGAGACCCTGGTTTTACTAATCTTTTTCAGATTACATAAAATACTGACATTACTGTATTCATCTAGTATGTAGAAGCAACTCAACTAAAAGTTTTCCTAAACAACTCTTAGGATATTTATTCACAACTGACACAAACCGGTCAATGTCCTCATAAGTCATAATTGTTTTAATTATCTAATAACTCATGAACAGGGGTGGGGGGGATAAAAGTGTTTGTGCCATAATTCACTTCTACTGTTATTTCAAGGATTACTACTTTAGGCTGAACAGATAACTCAGTTTTTTAATCTAATTTAGATTAATGTTTAGCTGTACTTACAAAATATTGGTTAAAAAAATTTATGCTAAAAAAATTTCCTAATTGTAAAAAAGCTGAAATGAAGAATCATAGCACTAGGCAAATTAATTTCTTAAAAAAAAACTATAATGCTGTACTTGCAAGTAATTGTTTAGAGTTGTTTAGACACTACCCGATCATATATTTAAAAATAAACAATGAAACTTGACTCCCACACTTTTCATATCTGATTTCGTATAGTTAAAGTGTGCATTGATATTGCCTATCTCAAATATTACCTATGTTGTAGGCTTAAAATTAGACTACGGTAACAACAGAGTCTACCACAATGTCAATAAATTTATATTACAATCACAAGAATAATCTGCAGAAGCCAAAAAGGTTTCAAATTTTTAGGAGACTTTTCAAAACTTGTGTTTTACACGACATTATTAGAAACAATAAATGCCTTTCTACAATTGTCCGAGCTGAAGTGGTTTATTAGGACACGGATCCCCTGACTAGTGCAGGTGATCCTCTGACGTCACAACACTGTCCGAAACTAAAAGCTGTCCTAGGACAAGTTAGACTTTTCTTTGTTTTTTTATTTACATGCCCGGATAGCCTGACGTGTTCACCTAAGGTGTTTACGTAGAAGAAAAAAGAAACATAATTTTTTCATAAACTTTTGGTCTCTTTTAATAACAGTTCACCAGACGTACATGGCACAGTATTTGTTAACGTACTAAAATTCATTTCAGCGACTTTTTTATCTACTTAAGGCGTGAATGTGAATAGGTGACACCAATGACGGAATTCATCAAGTCATGAGTGTTCGTCCAAGTCTATCATCAGTTGTGATCTGCCTCAGTTAGCCCCACAAAGAAAAACGACCTACACTACGGGATACAAATATTAACTACTTTCCCTGACAGTGTCGTAAAACCGCTATATTCACATGTGCAACGGTTTCGTGCACCTACTTACATGAGTACTACGCTCAATAAACACACCAAAAAAAATTTTTAATAAAATAAAAGAAATCAGTGATGGCAATACTGCCCACTTTACTCGTGAATCCACCTTCTAGGCTTCACAGCCCCACTACCACATCTAACACGTCCTTTTCCTCCCGCCATGACGCCCCAAAAAATCAAAACACTCAGCCGACCATCATTCCGCGACCGTCCACTAGCTCCGATGTAGCACGAACAACTGTTTGCAAGCTCCAACTAAAAACTTAGTCGGCCATCTTCCGGCAACAGTTTCCTAGCTCCGACGGATTGAGCAGACTCCTAGGGCTTTGGGGTGGGTTTTCAGTTGTTTCTTTAGTTTCATTTAGTCATGAAGTTTTGTTTGAAAGACTGCTTTCCCTTTTTCCTCTCTGTTTTGCTGGTCTGGTAGGCTGTTTAGCGAGAAGGGTTGCCCCGGTTGACGGCGCTATGCTGTCCCCTTTCTTGCTGGTCCTACTTCTCCACTGGCCATGGAGGGGAGGGCCTGGTTCCGTCGGCCGACGGTAGGGGCGTGAGTGAAGCGAGCAGTGGACTCACGAAATGTGTAGAGGGCGGGCACTCTTAGGTCAGATGCGGAGGAGTAAACATCGAGGGCTCGAGAGGGCATAGTGTGGTTCTAGTGAACCGAGGTGTTTGACGGAGACAAGGAGTCGTCACAGGCATGCGAGAGTGTCGCAAGCCGCGGCCTGATTGGCCAACGAAGCCTTTGGTATAAGGAACATCTGACATGTTGCTCTGTGAGTGAGTAGCTTTCCACGACGATCTCTGGAGTTCCTTGGTGACTTTTCCCGTCCACCTTAGGTTGAGACCTTATCACCTTGCAGTGATTATCGTCCCGATGTCATAAATTGAGGAGGAGCGGGAGAAGTTCAAGCCTGGATGAAGGCTTTTTGAACATTTACTGATGGACGTCTGCTCTGCCTGGTTCGTATCTTCCTGTTATCCTAAAATGAAGGAATGTAATAGTTTTAAACTTCTGCGTCTGTGACCCTTTGATTTGTCGTTCACGAAGCCGTTGTTCGGGAGTGTGATGTGGTTGGAATGAATGGGGAAATTAAATAATAAAGTGCACTGATCTGTAACAAGTTTTTAACGAGTGGCATGTTAACGAAATCTGGATTAATTAGTGAAACTAAATGATAAAGCGCATTGATCTGTAACAAGTTTTTAACTAGTGGTATGTTAACGAGACCTGTATTAACTAGTGAAGAGTTGAATATCAATGATTGTTCAGATTTTGTGATGGCCGGAGTGGCGACTGTTTTTCCTGGTAAAATTGGGCATTAAATGCAAGTTATTGATATCACATGCATGTTTTCTTTGCTTGAGAGGTAACCTTTCATTAACTCGCTATAAGCATTGGTTATTTGAACTGGTGGGGACTTGCCCCGAGTGGTGGAAGCATAATGATAATGTCTGCATTTAGTTAAAAGGTAGTAAAGGCCCTCAGCCTCTGGAGTCGTCTCCTTGGAGTTCGGCTCAGGATCACAACTAACTTTTCTGGGTGGACACCCGGACTTACTTGGCCGAGCGGCGGAGAGATACATCAGGATCCAACTTGCTTTAAAAGCTGGTTAACTGACATTTACAAAATAAAAATTATATGTAACATAGTTACTGACAAATTTGCAAAGCATTTTGTTCCACCATACCAGCGAAATATTCATTAGTTTATTAATTAGGGATGTGCAGCATCATCAATCTGCCATGAATGACCACCTTTTTAGTGTTCTGTTGCACCCGACACTACCACCCATGTCGATCGATAAATGTCCTGTAGAGCTCACCACATTCCAGCACATCCCTGTACGTGCCTCCAAGCAAGTGAACTTTGACCAGCCTGCCAGATAAATCCCATTCCAGGAGAAGCAAGCTTAGAGGCTACTTGAAATCTTAAAAATCCAAACAAGGCAAAATATAAGAAAAAGTTACTCAGAAAAGTTGCTTTAAATTAAATTAGCTTTAAAACGAGTCCAAACACGATATAAATAAGATAAAATTGACATGTAAAATTTAATACTTTTCTCTTGCCTTAATAGCCAAATTTTAAAGTTTGAAGAAAATTTTAATGTTAATTTCTTTACTAGCATCTCCAATATGTTGGATCTCGCCGTATACATCCTTATAGCTTGTTAAGTTGGCCTACTTAAATTATCACAAAAAAAACAACAAAAAAAAATATTAACTAAGACTTAAATAAAATTTAAATTACTATATGATACGAGGCCAAGTAAGTGATACGTGCCAGTGCACATCACAGTATCTTGCACACATCGCTGAAATATCGGTCGCATGTCACTTTATATTTGTACACCTTCTCTAGATGGAAGTCAAATAAATTATTATTACCAAATCTTTTAAACCAAAGATTGTAAATTTCTTCTTCGGTCACTGGGAAATGGTGCCGAACGGAAATTTTATCGTCGCAGCTAGGAACACAACATTTCTTCACCCCACTCATTTCAGCAATTTAAAACCAGAATATAAAACAAAACTAACTAAAAATCTACATGTTTCAAACTGTTGCTGCCTGGTCCAATTGACTACATATAAAATTACATCACATTGAAACGAAAAAAATTAAATAACCTCTCCCACCCCATGCTATAACAAACAAACAAACCGCCATTTTACAAATCAAAAGTTGAAATCTTCCAAGAATGCATTCATTTCTCACTCGCTCACAGCGCTGAAACAAGCGTACACTGAACTAGTTATGGGTCACAGTAGTTCCCTATGCTGTTTACACCCCCTGGTAGTTGGTGTATTTCACTATAAACAAATGAAAGTGAGTATATAAGCAAAGATGTGTGATGTTATGCATTTATTTTTCACTTGGTATTCATGTGAAAGTATAATAATGTATTGGAAATTACATGTGATGCCTATGAGCTTGGAATTAAAAGATATAGTCATTTTTGAAGCGAAATATATGCATGTGAAATAAAATGCAAGGGAAAAGTTAATACTACATTTTATGCTGTTTTCTAGCTTATTCCGTAAATAAATACCGTTAAGTTTGGTTTTGTTTTTTAAATAGGCTTGGTAAATGCATAGAGATCCTATGCTGGCTAAAACAAGAACTGTAACTTTTATTAATGAAAAATATTTCTTAGAAGTAAGCCTGGGCTAAAACATTAGGTTTGGTTAGACTGTAAATATTAAAGGTAGCCTAAGTGTGGAGAATCACTACTCATGGACATAGACAACATGTCTCTCATAAACTATCCTCAACTAATGTAAGGCAAAACATCATTTATGGTAATTTAACTTTAAAAAAATTAGCATTTTTAGAAACTGTCTAAACTGAACACAACCTAGCTGGGAAGGGCATTTTTAAACTAACCTAAGCTAAACTAACAGAACCTAAACAAATCTATAATTTTTAGCCTAGTGCATCTGTCACATATCAGAGGAACAAATGTCAATGAGTAGCTACTCTACACACTTACCGTAGGCCTAATACTTTATTAAAACATTGATAAATTTTCTCTTTGTGATTTGTTTGTTCAGAAATACAATAGTAGATTGTCCCGATTTCATCAGACAGCACAAACAATACCAACAAGCTCTCTCTCAA
Source organism: Medauroidea extradentata (assembly GCA_003012365.1). Classification (NCBI taxonomy): domain Eukaryota; kingdom Metazoa; phylum Arthropoda; class Insecta; order Phasmatodea; family Phasmatidae; genus Medauroidea; species Medauroidea extradentata. Next base: position 10,440 of record PNEQ01001318.1, read on the forward strand.
GGTCATGAGTGATGTTAGGCGACATCCCCTTCACACTGCCTTTGTTGCTCTGACAGCCTAACTTTTTATTTCTCTAGACACTACTATATGAGAGCAGTCAAAATGTTATAAGGTACAAAGAAATGTGACAAAACTGTTTCCCAGGATACTTTAATGACTAAATCATCAAATTTACTTCCACATGCATAATTTAGGTTATGTGAACGTAGAAGTCCCTTTCTTCAAGGGAACATAAAATTTATGGAAAAAGGCTGCAAGGGCTTAGTGTAGTGGATTCAGACACAATTTAGGTTAATATATAGTCAACTATACAGTAGTTAAAATAGCGTTGTTAGAAATCATTTCAAAATACCCTGGCTTACATCCTCTAAATAAAAATGTGTGTTAATCTAAGCAAACACTTGTAATTAGTTACTAATCAAGCACACAATGAGCAAAGGGCCCTAAAAAGCTAAATTCACACACAGCAAGGTTAACACTGTTTAGGTTAGGAAAAAGTTATTTACGCCTAGTATAAGCCTAGGTTATTGAACACTGGTTAGTTTCTAGACAAATCACCAAAATAGATTTTCTTTGCAAGTTTCCAAATAAGTCGCAATAATAGCATTAGGGCTAAACATTAGTTACCGGTAACCTATCTACAATTAATTTCGTAAGGTCACCTTTAACATAATTTGCACGAGAATTAAAGTAAAACTGGTGTACTCAAGTGCATTTTATATTGTTCTTACCCTTGTGAAGGCAAGTTGCGGTTGCATAAATCCTCGGTTTTAAAATGGTCGGAACATATTGCTCTAGTCGATAATCCATCAGGCCCACTTTTCTTCAAAATTACATCTAAATCTGCTCTTTTAGATTTCAACACCCACTGCTTGCATCTAAGAAAAGACAGAATGACATATACAATTTATTACAACGCAAAAATAATGCAATAAAACCATAAAAATTATATACTATGTGTTACAAGTGGTGATTGTTACTTACTGGTTTGGGTCCTTCGAAAATCTAAAAAACGATTTGGAGCAATTTGCAAGGTTAATATTATTGCAGCCATACATTGCACAAATCTTTCCTGCCATTATGAATAACCACTCACTTAAAAAAATTAGTTTTAACGCAATTAAAATACCGGAAAAACGCCATTCAATAAACGAAGCATAATAGTACTACAGTATCAGTAACTGCCACCAGGAGCACTGACGTCGCATGTCTAGTTTTTTTTCTGCGAGTTTCCCATATTCCCTTTCTACCATATTTAGTATAGCTATGACATTGCAAAATAACAACAAAGTTTGTAAACACTGCAACGGTAATAAACGGTAGTGGACTCACAGAAACCGAAAATAAAAACTTCAAGAGAAACTGAACTTATAAAACTATTGGATTGATCGGTTTTCTATTAATCAGAAGTGCCTATTTACCATTAAATACTGCTAATCACGAAACGTGTTACCACAAAATGTGCATATATAATTAATATGATCAATATTGTATAATCAAATGAAACTAACTTACCTCCAAGGTCTAATAAGTTATAGAAATTTAGTCATTGTTTCAGAGTTCATACATCAATATTTCTGTCAAAAATGTTGAGTTACTGTAACATAAATATGGTTAATGACAAAAAATACTGATTCGAAAAAAAAAAAATTTCCACGGGAATTTTCCTCCCGCGCCACCTACGATTTTTTGCATCCAATTTAGCAAAAAATATGTGACGATTATGCGGTAAAATACAGTACTTTTAAAAGCAATCAAATAAGAAATGTACTGAAATTTTTATTCATCAAATATTGTTAACATTTGACAAAGTAACAGGACGTAGCACATAAAATTAAACTAAATCACTACAAAATAACTAACAGTAATTTTTTACATTTTTCATTAGAACTTCTGAACAATGAGCTGACAAGTCGAAGTAGTTTACTTCGGTAGTTTGTGTTGGTTTGGCTTAGTAAGTTGTAGGGTTCTCCTTTGTTTTTTTCTTCAATATTATTTGATTTTGTTTCTTTGATTTTGAGTCTGTCAGCTGCAGTCCCTGGTTTTGAATTGTGGTGGTCTTCCTTTTTTAAAATGTTATAGACAGGAGTCCCTTTCTTTCCGAGCCAAAGCATTTGCGTACATTTGCCGTGTGGTGTGTCCAACTGGCCACCGAGCACGCTGTATGGTTTCAGATGATGTAGTGTGGCAGCTCGAGGGGAGTGGGCAGGAAGGGAGGGGTGTATGGCAGAGCTAGCCGTCGTTGTCGAGCTCTGACACTCCGTCTAGAAGAGCTGACTAGAGCAGTGGTTGTAAGTAGTAATAGTGATCTGATGGGGATGATGCCGAATGCCGAACTGATGGTTTAAGGCCTAGGTAGAGTTTGGTGATAAATTCTGGTATGTCCTTTTGTCTTCGCGAAGAATGTGAGCCGATGTGGATTTCTTTTTGACACTTTGGGAACCGACAATACTGACAATCTCAATTGTTTTTTGCAAATTGCTATTCCACAATTCTGGGTGGAGTTTGCAGTATTCAATGCGGGAATTGGAGGTGTGTGACACTGTACTGTACGAGCGTATAGTTTGTGGTCTTTGTGTCAGTCTCTTTGGAGCAGCAGACATCTTAGTCAATTCATGGATTAGCTGAAACTTTTAATGTATAAATTTTCATCGCGAGCAAGTGACGAGATATTGAATTTTTACCTCAATTTGCAGCGAGGGGGTTGTTATTCAAATGGGAATTGTATGTACGAGGTGCAGGGTAACTGAACGAGTGAAGAGGCCTGTTAGTTTAATTTTTACCCTTGTTTTAATTTACCTGTATATGTATTTATTGAGATATTGTGTAATTGGTGAAATTATGTGAAAGATGCTTAATGGAATAATTTGTCTTTCGACAAGTGGATGAAAAGGACTGGCTGTAAATTAACGAAAATGTGTGAACCTGTTTTGTAAATTATGTCAATTTAATTGACTGAGTAAAGTGTTGAAGGAAACACACATTCTCGTTTTATTAGTCACCTTGAAAGACAGTAGAACCAATGATTCCTTATAGTTATAGGAATAGGTTTTCGTATTGCTGTTAAGAGGACGCCTCTTGTAAGGCGTATAAAGTGTTTTGTGGTTACTAGTGCTTTTAACCTTTGGTTTGATTATGCATTGTGAGTCCCTTAGCGAAAAGGGGGCAACAATTGAATGTGTGCACAAATATGCACGGCTCAAGTTAAGGTGAAACTGATTCTAATGTCAAAAACTTGTAAGGCCTTCCATACTAACTTTACATATTTACAAATTCCCACACACCTGATAGTGGGAAATACAAGTTGAGTACAGATGTAACAAGACCACTGGTTCCTATTTATACTATATGCTGCTCTTGCACACATTACTTTTTTAACCTAAAAGGAAAAAGATACTGTAAAACTCCTACATACAACAGATGTGTAGGAAATAGTTTTAACTTGAATGCACTGTAATACGAGGGAAGTTAAGAGATTTTGGTCAGCACTTAACATCTAGGTCTTTAGCGCTGTGTGAAGTGACCAGCCTACGCTTGGCGTATACTTTTTCAATAAGTCAGTTGTATATCCAGAGTCTCTGCTGTTGTTTATTTGTTTGCATAATTAATGCTAGCCAGTGTTACTGACACTTCAGAACCAAGAGCTGGTCAGCCTAGTACCAGTTAGGTGTACGGCAGGGATGATGCATTTATTAATGTCAAAAGCCCCAGTGTGTTGCCCGGCCACCCTACTTTAATATATTGCCTGTAAATGATTAAAATCCTAGTGTTTATACAATGTTTGTAAGTCAATAATAATGGTTTCAATATGAGGGTTCCATGTTTGTTGTCGTAAGCCTAATAATTTTCTAAGCAAGTCATGTAGTTAAATAATGTAAAGGTTGTAATCTTGCTGAACAAGAAATCACATAGAAAACCCACTCAAGTTTCGAATAAGTTAAAATTGTTCTAAGTTCTCAATGTTCTGATGACACGTAAATTTAAAGTAAATATGTTTTGTGTGGACTTTTCTGAAACTGCATAAAATTTCAAGCAACTTTGGACTCTTGGACATTTTACAAGAAATTGATCCTTTAAAAGTTATTGCAGTTGGCAAGTTTTGGTATTTATTTTTAAAATACGTAGATGAGTTCAGCCAGCCCGGCCATGGTGCCGTAGGGGCGATACCGATAGGGGTTCACAGAGGGTACTACAAGGTGTACGGCCGGCAATGTCCGATGCCGAGATTTTATTTAATATCATTTTTATTGTAATACCCTAATTATTTACTAAAACATTGAAATACGTCTTTATAAAGTCAGCAGAATTTTGCAGATTTTTCGGTGATTGTAGTTTGGTTAATTTGTATCCAGACCGGTTATTTAATCTTGCTAGAAGGTTATAGAACATTCTAACCGGAAGGTAGGCCGCCATGGTGTCTTGGGACGCCATTGTGGTCGCCGTTGCTGGTCACGTTGTTCTTGACTGCCGAAGAAGCTGGACGTGTGCTGCGTTGTGCGAGGTTCGCATGTGGTAAGCCGAGGGGTGCGAACGGTAGCCATATGGCCGCGATGGAAGGTGGTGAAAAGACTTGCTAGAACTTTTAATTATTAACTAGTTTTGTTTCTATTTGATGTGAATTTACAGTCGTATCAACCTCGTGGCCGGCCCACTATCGGTTCATGATTTGAGTTTAGCATGTGCTATTTTTATTTTAGTTGGTTTTCCTTTTTAGTTCAGTTCTCTTTCATTTTAATTTATGCTGTACAAGAAGTGTGTACGTGCCGATGTAAGTGCGGTTGCGTGATTTTGTAACAAACAAAATAATAAATATGGGCTGTTGATCTAACCACGTGTCTGAATGCCGTTATGCATGTGTCCATCCTTCGATACCACGAACCCTGAGATGAGAGTAACTCACCGCTGAGACCGGAGCATATATGAGGACTGATCAAATTACTATTTTTCTTTGTGGAACATTGTAAGCAAATAAATGAGGCTAGTTCCGTCACTTCTGTCGGCGCTGGGAGAAGAAGAAGCAGCGAGTGCAACTACAGCTGGTGAATTGTAATAAAATTGTAAGCAATTACTCACAGCATTGAACTTGTCTGCAACCAATTTCTGTTCAGTTTTTTTTTCTGGAGCTTTGTATTCTCGATTCAATTCATCCAGGATGTCCCTGGTTTCCGCTGATACTGTTTTAAGGTTTGCTGATGAGTCATCAATGACTGTAAACAAAATGGTAAGGATAAATATACACATATAACAAACAATTTCTATTGCTTATCACAGAAATACTGTTTACATTTGCATAAGATAGTGTTAGTTTTTCACCAAACGTTACTTGGTCCAACCACAATGAGGAACAAGCAGTACTGGTACAGCTTTTACCAAGATTATCAAGTCTGAAAACTTTTCTAGCAATGAATTTTGGAAGAAAAATCTTGTTTTCCAGTACAGTACTGTATAATAATGACAGATTACTTCAAGAATTACGGGCCTGGCATCACATTCAGAAAATTCATTTCCACTGACATTCGGATCCACACTTGGAAAAAAAAGAGTCATGTCCCCTTTGTGGCATGGGAAGAGAAAACTGCCTCATTAAACATTTTAGAAATAATATTAAATAAAATCAGAACACTAAAGGTTTCCAATATTATTTTCTACAGTTGAACAATTTACAATATTAACAATACAATTTCAAGTCAATGTGATGGTTTTGGCAGGAGCTGGAGTCATTTCACCCTTGAGAACACTTTTGAAGTCCTGGATTTTGCTATCCACAAAGTGTTGACAATGAATGTTATTAATTGTTATCATAAATATTAATACAATTACTAATAAAATGTGGCTAAATATGACGGAAATAAATATAATTTACTATTTTCCAGCAGTTTTGCAACATTTTTGGAAACTGTTGCCAATACGTGCTACTAGCAATTTTGTGGTTGGTGTAACTAAATCAAACAACACTAGTCTTCTGCATAGGAGAATATCTCTATGTATAAAAGAGTTCACTGACTGACTGATATACATATCAAACTGCAGCCCTAATAGCTGGATCTATAAATGTGAAATATTTTGTGTGAGTTCCCCTTAGGAGGTAGGCAAGCACTAAAAAGGGTTTTTTCGAAATTCAACTCCTAAGTGGGTGGGTGAAAAGGGGTGAAATATGTTTTCTAAGCTTTATCTACATAGATCGAACCTGACATTCTATCGCCATGACTTTTACTTCAAAGGGTGAATCATAAAAATTAACATTAGCCAATTTAAGGATTTTCCAAAATTCTACCACTAAGGGGGTGAAAAGATCCTAAATGGGTTTTCAATTATATCTATCTAACCCTTTAGGATACAGAGTTGCTTTTTGCTTTAAAATAAAGCTTATGTAAATACCAAAAAAGCAGTTTTTAGATTTTTCAAAATTCAACTCCCAATGAGCATAAAGGGGGAAATGTGTTTTTTATTAATTGTCTGTACAGCTCGCACCCAATGAGCTACCATCTGGAGTTTTACTTCACTTAGATATGTATACAAATATATAAGATAGGACTTCAAGATGTTTTGAAAGTCGTTAAGGTGGTGAAAAGACGTTAAACGTTTTAGATTATTCTTTCATAGCTAATGAACTAGTCGAGATATCGAAGTGCTGTTTGCTTCAGAATGATGGTTACGTAAGTTCCAAAATACTGTTTGAGGATATTTTCCAAATTCATCTCCAAAGATGTAGAAAAGGGTCCAATGTGTTTTTTATTTGTGATCGACATATATCGATCCCACTGAATTTTTAGATACTAAAAGTGATTTTTGCTTACGATCAATGCTTACTTAAATACCTGAAATGTGGTTTATTAATTTTTCCTACATTGTGTGCCTAAGAGGGTGAAAAGTTATGAAACAGGATGAAATATGTTTTCAAATTATCCTCTATATTTCTTGAACCCAGCAAACTATTGTCACAGTTTCCACTTAAAAGCGCGGTTCACCTAAGTTTCCAACGTCTTTTTTATTTTTATATTAGTACCAGATATATCTTTTCTCATTTTAGACATAAATTGTAATTAAATCTTCTTCTTAGGAAATTTGTGTATTTCTCATAATTTTGGTGTAATGAGTCGTAAACGTCAAAATTTGCACTTTACAGTTTTATGTAAGCTACAAAATTCAACTGACATACCGAACAGAAAAAATTCACAGTGTACAACAATGTTGTAGACTATGATTTGACATATGTAAAAATAAAAAACAAAATATATTTGTATTTAATAAAAAATGCTGAATTTTTAAATGAAAATTTCCAAAAAAAATTTTTTATATAAAAAAATATAATTCTTTTTGTTTTTATATGTTTCAAATCATAGCATACAACATTGTTATACACTGTGAATTTTTTCGATTGTTATGTCAGGTGGTTTAAGTGGCGTACATAAAACCGTAAAATGCAAATGTTGATGTTTACGACTCATTACGCCAAAACTATGAGAGATGCAAAAATTCCTAAGAGGAAGATTTAGCACAATTTATGTTTAAAATAAGAAAGGAAATATCTAGCACAAATATAAAAATAAATAAATATGCTGAAAACTGAGGTGAACCGCGCTCTTAAATGAGACGCCCATACAATAAATAGTCTTATTGTCTATAAAGTTTTTCTTCCACCCCCCTCCCCTTTCCACAAATTTGAATCCTAAGGTGGTGTAAATACATGGTATGTGTTTTAGATAAATCCATGCATGCTACAGAACTAGTCAAGGTATCGAGTTGTTTCTCGTTTCATGATGAAGAATACATAAATTCAAGTAAACCGATTTCAGAAATTTTCTAAATCCGAACTCTTACGACTGTGAAGGAATGAAAACGTTTTTAAATGAATCGTCAATTAAGTTTTAATTCAATGGGTTATTGCGGTGATTTTCACCTTAATTGGGTACTTACACAAAAGTTTAACCTGTTTTAGTAAGATTTTGTGAGATTCGATCACTGAAGAGATAAAAATATGTAAAATTTGTTTTCATTCACCCCATGATATCCATCTAACCAGTTGTAATATTGAGAAATTTTCTGCTTCAGAATAATGTGTACTGAAATACTATAAATAATTATCTTAATTTTTGTACTGAGGAAATAACTTGCAAATACCAGGAGGAAAACGTAGTATGTATTTGTAAACATTTCAAAGCAGATGATCCATAAAAACAAATACAGCCATAGAGAAGTAATTGGTAAGGTAGTTAACATTCCAACGTTATATTGTTACATATGTTCGAACAACCTCTATAAGCCCAGTAATGGAATATTTTATTTATTTTTTACGAACTTTCGACGGTACGTTGTCACAATTCAATGTATCCACAACGGCTTGTCGCTTTTTGTTAAGGCTCTCTCCATGCATACCACCACGAAATAGTATAAGTTCTAAAATTATTTCAACTTTCTTTAAAATTTTAAAAAAGAAAGTTGAAATAATTTTAGAACTTATATGCTATTGTAGAGAATACTTACAATGTTTACAATTTAATTTGTGAGTTATGACATTTTAAAGTAAAAATGTTTAAACTGAACTATTGTTGTCATGTTGTCGATTATTGATCTTACTTAATCTATGGTTTAGACAACATGAAAGTTATGGAACAAGGGCTTTCTTGGCAGAATTATTTGCATGGAAGTGTTAGTGATATAGCCTACCTTTATTTGTCAGATAAATTGTAAAATTATTTGCTGTGTATTGTACCACTGTGTTGTGATGATTAAGTGAAGAATGGGTGGCATAAGAAGACTGAAGTCTGCTGCTAAGAATTGCAATGTGATTTATTCGACCTTTGAAGATGGTACACAAGTTTTTAAATTTCTGAAAGACCTTGAACAATAAGTATTTATTTATTAAGTATACATTTGTAATATAAAAATATAAAGAGTTGAATCTGTTGCGAGTTGTATTTTTTATCTTCCTTTCATTTTACACATTTACCAACTCTTGCTGCATTATGTAATGTTAAGTTTAAAAGTTGAATATTATTTACGAATTCTCTAATTTTTATGGCAAAAATCTCTAGAAATGCTGCAGTTGAGCTTCATGCTGTTTATTGATGCAAAAATTTTTAATTACTGATAGTCTTGGAAGAATAATTTAGCCATACATGGATGTTAGAAAACTATATTATCAAATTGTCTAAAACATTCAACTTTGTATTCAATTATTAATATTTTTTTTTTACTTTTTATATAACAAAATCTAGTATACGCCACTGTTTACATTATACTCAAAAGATGGCGCTAGTGTCGCACATTGATGCCAACTGGATGGTTTGTAAATTAAATGTTTATTTTTGTTGAGTTGGTGTGTATGAAGAGGTCAAAAAAATAAGCTTCTCTGAGTCAACATTGCTGTGCTGTTGTCACTTTGGTATACCTTACTTACTCTATGGAAGTGAAAGTGACTAGTGACCCTAAATACTCTGCATATACATACGCAACAGTCGATTATGGCGATAGATGGATTAGTCCTAAGGGCAACACCTGGCAATTACCAGCCCTGCTACCAAGCAAGAAGGTACAGTTATTCGAACTCACAAAACAATTAACACCTACGTAATTAAATTATAGAAATAACATGAAAACATTGCAAATTATAACCAACACTGACTCCTGCAGACATTTCCTGTAATTAAGCATTCTCGGAAAGTTTACATAATATTAATTCAGCTTACCCTAGGCGCGACCACAGTAACATAAACATACGTAACAAACCAAAACAAGCCCTGAAGATAACTCTTTACATTTTACATTATACTCACACGGGTGGCAAGCACACACAATAACAAAACAAACACAGACTCTAATTTTTGAACGTGCCTTTTGAGGTGAAGCAGGGGTGAGGTGTGATAACTATGCCTGGGCGGTAAAGGAGCACTTGGGAGACAACGAAGTCGAGATCAGAGTTTACCACTGTACCTGGCCTGTGGCCTGATACAATAACAACTTACTGAAGGTACAGTCATCAATTGTAGTGCTAGAGATAAATGAGTTATCATACCACGTACTATACTACTTATACAGTATTATCAAATACTTACTCCTACGCAACTATTTTGCTTTGACTATAAGTAAGGCCCGGGACAGTAATTAACAGTGGCAGGGATAGACTTAGGACAGTTATTTAGAAAGGCAGCTATAGCTACTTAGCCTGTTGCAGAGTAAGCTTCACCTGCAGCTTGGTTATCCTAGATAGCAGAGCTACTAATCTGGCTGAAGAGGTCCTTCAAATGAATAAATACTTGTTGTTACGAGTAATACATGTGAGTAATGCCACAGGCAGACTGCTAGCTTAAATCATATAAATTATAGTTTGTTTGTTTATTTGTCTTCTACGCAGTTCTATACCAGTCATCCGATTGCAATGAAATTTCTGCAAAAATAAATTGGGCTGGGGAAGGCAAGAAGACAAGATACACACAAAAAAAATACTGAACAAACAAACTTTTGTAAGTTGTGTATGTGGCCACGGTGGTTTCAGCCATTTTGGAAGCAGGGAGGTAAAATGAAGAAGAGAGGCAGAACGGGATACCCAAAAACTAAGGATAAAAATCTAAGGGGATTCAACATAGGATGTAGGGGCACGACAGCATACACAAAAAAATTTTGATTTAACGGGAAAAAAAAAAAAATACTGTGATGAGAACACAAAAATTATTGTGGGACAATATTCATTTTCAAAAGATTGCTAAAATGAACATTAAATACCCTTAACATCATTTTGCCCCATTTAGCACTTTTCAAAACTTGTTACAGAAACATTATGCAATAAATTGAAAACCCCTCAAGTCAGTTGTGGGAGCCAGCTAGCACACTATAAAAAGACAGAAGTTAAATATTTTAGGAGTCTCTTTAAATGTCATATACATTAATTTCTTACCAAACACCAGGAAAAACAGAACATGTAGGACAACTAAAGGTAAAGAATTGTTGAAATGAAGAACTTTAGTTACATGCTGTGTTTTACTGTTTGAATTTGAGTAATAGTTTTGCCACTGTTTGTGTATAGTATACTGTATATCAAATGGGATAAAGTTTCTTCTTCTCAGTGTGATTGTGAGTCTGAAAGGCAAACCATCCAACACATTGTGAAGAAATGCTGACAACATGCATATTCTGGAATCCTGAAAGACTTTTTACAATGTAATACAGCCTGCCCTTGACTGAATTTAAAATTTGAACATTAGTATCTTGTACACCTCAAAATTTCAAACTCTTACTTAATGTCAATATTTTCTTAGATTCTAATTGCTTAGATTCTCTATTGTCATATGCTGTAAAAAAATTATTTGTTCTACTACCGTGCAAAGTTTGAAGCAAAATGTTTCACAATAAATCAAACTATATACGTATTATAATTTCAGCTAACTATGTCTCAGAAGAGAAGTAAGGTGAACATTAAGATACAAATCCCTCTCCTGGACTGTTTCTCACTCATCACTTCCTTCTCATTGTAAAGAATTATACCATAAGAAAAAATATGTAACTACAGTACTGCTATACAGATGTCCTACTTGTAGCATGTGAGTTAAAGTTAGCCAGCAAGGTTTATTGTGAAATGTTGTATTCCATGTATAATACCTTAAGTTATTCTGAATGTCCAAAATTCTACTGTTTTAATAAAAAAACTTAGATGTTATTACCTGATATAAAAAGTGAAGTTAGGCCCTATATTTACAAAATGAGAAATGCCAAATTTTTTTTAGGCAGGAGCTGATAGCATCATGTGGTTGGACTAGTGACAAGCAGAAGAAAAAAAAGTTATATGCAGGAATGTTATAACAGGGTTTTACTTTTTATTTGGTTTCAAGTGATTTTCCAATAACATTTATAGTAGGTACTAAATGTTTACCAAAGAAATTTTCAAGATGTCTTTAGGAATACATAATGGAGCTGAAGGAGAATGTAAATACATTTCTTACGTTTACAACTTCAGTGCTTGAAATGAAATGCACAATAATAATATACACTGAATTGAAGCAATTTTTTGCAAGAAAATAAATTTTTTTCTGCTCTAGTTTGTTTTTTTTAGAAAAAAGAGATTACTTGAGATATTTCAAAACAGTTATTTAGAACAAACCAAAAACTTTTACAGGGTGAGTTATGGAGGAAAGGTACATGCTTTGAGGGGTGATATTACTGGTGATTCTTAACAAATTGTTTCCAATAAACATATGCCCATTTCTTAACTGTTTCACAGAAACAGAATGAAAACAAAAAGGAACGGGAAATGTGCAGGTGACGGTAAATCACGATACTGCTATCGTACATTTTGTTTAACTGTGTACATTTCCTCACAAAACATGTTCAAACACTCCACCACAAACTTCAATGCATTTTGCTGCTCTGATAGACAGCTGCTGTGTTGCTGAAAGTTGAGCAGGAATTCGGGCCAGGGTGGCTACAAACTGTTGGGAATATAATTCCCTGACTTTTCCCTGACCTAATAAAATTTTTATGCTTTATAAAATAAATAATTTTTTCTTTGTCCAATTCAATGCACTTTGCACATAGTAAAAGTTTAAATGTACTACTAATATAACATTTGTGTTGTTTCTTAACCATTCTTGCAATGGGGCAAGTTAAAAATCAAATAAATATTATGGATACACGCTATTGTAGCAAACTGTGAGTCAAAGAAAACCAGACAATACATGCAGACAAACAGAACAGTAAACAACCAAAAGCATCCTTTTGTCGTCATGTATTATCCGGTTTTGTGTGACAAATCATTTGCTGAAATTATGTATGTCCAAAATACTTCTACGATTTGTGATATTTGCATTAAAAATGCATGTCTCAGAAAACACTGATGCATAGTAAACACACAAACAACATATTGTATTTTGTGTGCTCTTTTTTTTGCAAGTTTATTAAGTATGCCTATAATAAATTAAAAATCAGAACTGAAAGTTACAACTCATAAGCACATTTTGATGGTACAAAATTTACAGTAATACTTAATGTATGGCTTCTCACAACTGACAAATTAAAAGGCCTACTACGTGAATAAAATATTTGTGTAAAAAATTCTTACCTCTGGAAACACAGATTCACTATATAGCCTAGTTTACACAACATAAACAATATACTTTGCGTACTCTAATCCTGCATGTTGAAATAAAATAATTAAATCGAAATTACAACAGACAGTTGCAACTTAAAGTAATTCATTGAAATTGCTGTCAAAAATTCAGAGTCTTACAGTTGTTACATTAAGAAATTAAATTTACAACTTGACGCATGCTCGCAGCGTCTTGAGCTGTGACACCGCCTCATCCTGCCCGTTCCATAATCCTGCACCTAATGTTAATCCTTTCGACCCTTATTACTCCCGCACACGTCAGTGCACTCAAACCTGGCACCAAGTATTTCGTATAAAGCCTACCTAACTCTGCCTTAGTTATCCTTCATTCACAAAATCCCTGGGCAAGGATATTTTAAGGTATTTTTCCTACGAGATGTCTTGCCGCTTGTACACATGCCACCCGTAGCACAAAAGACCACAGAGGAGGGAAGGAACACCCCCTCGCATCCGCGCCGTCTCTCATTAGGCGAGCGGCCGGCCAATCACCACAGACTACCCCGAAAACGGTATAAAAGAGGGATCACGAGCCACTGAAGTCAGTCACATCCTACATGCTACTCCGTTGAGTTGCAGTTAGCAGTTCGTCGTTGAGTCGCAATCTACTCGCCGCTCAGTACATTCGCGTCCTACTCGCCACTCAGAGCAGTTTATCCTCGAGTAGCTATCTGTTTGTCACTCGCTCTGAGCAGTACCTCTGCTACAACTGAAAGGTTCAGTTCTGCTGCTGTAGATTTCTCTACCATCACTGTACCTTCAAGCTACAGCTCCAGGCCCGGAAGACCAGCGACCACCGAATCCCTTCCACAAGCGCCCATCACGACCGTGAGAGCCTTCTACGTCAGCTGTCCAACTTCACCGACCAAGAGCCGCTTTCCGAGGCGTTGTCACCTGAATCAACGACTCTCCTCACAGAAGCTAGTGCTCTTTGGTTCCTTCCTACATGCCCTTCAGGCATTTTAGGTACAGGATGTTTCAGTTTTCATTGTTGGCGTATGCCAATAAACCACGCAGCAACATCATTCCTTTCTTTTCTTCACTCGCATACCTTCCATTGTTGAAAAACCCATCCACCTCCTACACACCTGTGATCCCTGCATCCCATAGGATCACCACTGGAGTTTGATATTGGGACGTCATAAGCATCCTACATCTGGGAGGAGGCATAAACCATGCGCCTTCCAGGTTTCCTTCATTACGCCCTCTGGAAGTAGCACGACTACACTGTGCTCTTTCCGAGCGGTGTCAGGTTTTGTCTTCACTGTAATAGGTGAAAAGGCATAGGGACATGCTGAGGCGCACTTCTAGCGCTCCTCTACAAGTCCGCCTGCCCAGCGCCAACAATAGTTCCGCCGCATTAAGGCTTTACATGCCACAACAGGTGATCCTACGGGATATCATATACCAACAATCAGCTAGCCTTACCATTACACCTTCATCTGAGTCACAGTCAGGCTATGCCTAAGAGGTCAGGTAGGAAGATGAGGGCCAGACAGATGTTCGCTAAGTTGGTACAGAAGGCACTAGAGGTTAGGAATCCTGTGAAGGGGGGGAGGTGTATTGGATCCAGAGGGAGGTCTCCGCCGCCGCTCGACAAGGCACACCGCTCAACGGCCACGCCATTGTTCGGCTGGCATTACAGTCACCTGGTGGATCAGCCTTCCTTAGCACCCCCTACGCAATACCCGTTTCCTCCTCAACCCCATCCGATGCAACTCCTAACCTTGGCATCTTTGTGCTCTCATGTCCGGGAGATCAGCACCCCATTGTTGCCACTTCCTCCCATCCACCTTCGGCTATACCTACTGTGGAAGCGCAACCTCCAGTGCAGCGCTAGCTTCCCTTGCTGCAATATCCCTTATGAGGTGGGGAGAGTCCAACGAGGAAGACAGCGATCGACGCTTCAGGAGTGCATCTTGGGCTTAGCACGCTGCCGCCTCACCATTGCGCCCTCCCCGACAGACTACACACTCCCCACCAAAACGCATCAAATTTCATGTACTACACAATTAAATTATGTGTGGAGAAAATCCCATCCCATAATAAACATATTTCATGATTACATACTACCTACACTCAAAAAGCCCAGTACCATACAACAGGATTACACAAAAAAAAATTCATTGGAAAATGTAATTTTGAGTACTGTAGAGGTACTCACTGAGAGATCCTGTGAAGCGTACTTGTGGCTGTGCCCATGTAAAGCAGTGCTTTAATCAATTCTTTGTAACCCTACAACCTCCTAGCTCCCATCCCCCCCCCCCAAAGGGGCTCCTCATCCAACTCCAGTCATGTTAAGTTCTTCCCCCTTGACACCTCACCCATCTTATTCACAAGCAAGCACACACGTTGCTTTAAAATAGAATTCCGCCCGCCCTTTCTACCATCCCTTCTTTCCTATAGGCGTCTGTGTATTACAAATTAAAGTTGATGAAAACAACAAGAAAGAAAGAAAACAGCTCGGAGAGATGCAAGTTTGCTTTCTCATGTTACAAAAGATAGCTGTATCATTTTACAAGCTGGTAACTGCTTTTCACACTAACGGAGTATAGCGCACGTAAAAAAAGCTGACATGCTATCAGCCTTCCGCATCAGAAGGAAGCATCCGGGAGGGGGGGGGGGCTAAGAGACGAGAGACGTGCACGTAAAAAAAAAGCAGAAGGCGACACATTAGCCTTCTGCTTCAGCAGGAAGCATTGAGCAGTAAACAACTGAATATATTACGGGTAAAAGTGGCGTATGTGACGCAGCGGGCCCAGTTATTTGTGGCTTTCTTCACTGGGATTATGGTACCGTGATGTCTGATGAAAAGCACCAGACGCGTCTTGACGCTTGCCAGTCCGCACTACTCCACTCATGTAAGCCTCATTTTAACTGATTTTAACTATTGCTTTTCGATTTCCGAAAAAGGAGATGGAGCGGGGAATTTTCCCCGCTATTCTCTGACTTTTTCAGGCCACTAAAATTCCCTGACTACTCCCGGTTTTCCCGCCCTGTCGCCACCCTGGTCTCTAGCTAGTTGTTGGGCTGCCTTCTAGTACCTGAAGAATGTTCTCAACTTCATTAAGAGCTTGTTGTACGGGATGTTCGGATACAACATTTACACTGGAAAGCGTACCACTGTCACGCAATCCTGCAAACACCCTGCTATCTGGAACTCTACAATTAGGAAATCGACATTCGTACTCACGTACAGCGGCTCTGGAATTCCCATCGGAGAAACCATAGACAAACATCTCAGCATACTCTGCATGTGTGAAGACCTGTGGCATTTTTGACTACACTGAACTGTATTCACTGAACCCATAACAACACTATAGTTCCCAATACTAGGGCAAGCACTTTAGGACTGAGACTGAGGTAAACAACTGTACCATGCTTAGAGCGCCACCGTGTGGAAATGTACAAAATTACACACAACATAAAGGTTTCTCTGAAACGGTTAAGAAAAGGGCATATGTTTATTAGAAACATTTTGTTCAGAATCACCAGTACTATCACCCCTCAAAGCATGTACCTTTCCTCCTGACTCATCCTGTATAATACTTCAATATATCTCAAACACTGTTTCAAAGTTGTTTATCTTAAATACATAAAACCCACACGAGAAATATAGTAAGTAAAACCCATAGAAGTAATGTTTAACACTGTGTTTTCCACAAGAGAAATGTCTATGACAATCGACAATTCGTAACAGAAGTAATTAATATTGTACTATTACAACAAAACTCAAACTTATTATTTTTTTTTTTTACTTACAACTGTAAGAGTATTTTTATGGTAATTTAAACACGTAGGAAACAAACAGGTATGTAAATGACTTTGTTTTTTAACCACATTTAATTAAGTTTGCAACATAAAGTATAATATGAAAATACTGTACCATCATCCTCCACACGAATGTTGTTCTTGACATGATGAAACTTAGAAAAGTTAAATTTTTCTACATTGTTTGGGTCCTGAAGTGTGATGATATCCTTCCTCTGAAAGGGAACATCAGTCAACAAATCCTTCCAGTTCTTTGTCTTGATGTTCAACTGCTCTACAGCCTGGGGAGCAGAATGTCTTGCTACATATTACAATGCACATTGGCAACTGAATCATACACACTGAACTACAACACCTATGGTAAATTATGACATACAGTATAGTACATATTTTCAACCAATTAAAATGAGAACTAATAGGTAGTAAAATATGTGTCAATAAGTTGCACATTTTTTCCCACGATTAGGTACAGCTGTTAAAGCACAAACATTCGTCATAATTATTTCATTAAAAAAATCTCAACATAGATGTGGACATAAATTATTAATTTGCTTACTTTTGATAGTACACTGGATATATGATTTCAAGGTTAACTTCCCCTCTGCAATCACAATGTTACACACCTTTTTCATTGGAAGTAATTTATTTTTATATTTTATAACTCACAATGAATGTAACCAAGAATATACAGGATGTTTCTTAACTTATGTTACAAACGCTGGGAGGTGATTCCTCATAAAAATCGAGATATAGTCACGCCAAGTCATTTTCGTCAACTGCTATTTTTAAGGGAGATGTGAACCTTTGAAAATCCATTTTTAAATTGTTTTTTCCAGAAAATATCAGAAACTACTTTAAGTTAAATTACAATTTTCAGCACAGTGTTTAGTATCGTTGAGATCCTCAAAGCTATGATGAAACCGCTCGTTACAACCCTCCTCTTCATGTAAATAACAGGGGTGGCTACCCTCACATTAACCAAAACTTTTTTACCATTGGGTCCTGTGAAAATTATAAGTTGTCTTTCTGAAGGGTACGTCTAAATAACGAAAAAAGGTCCTCTTGTCGCAAGTCGCTAGAATGCACCGTTTACGAGAAAATAATTTGTACAAATTAATAATCAGTGGCTGCAATACACTGCATTTGTGGTACTACAGTGTAATGTATTGTGAATGGTGACAATTTTATAGTAGAGAAGCATTTACGTCCCATTAAAAACAAGTTTTTAACAGATACAAGGCCATGGTTTTTGTAAGGCTTCTTTTCCGGAATTCGCCTGGAGGACTGTCAGGAATGAATGGAAAACTGAACTCGGCAATGCTGCAGCTCGGAATAAAGCGATTATCCTCCCAAATGCAATTGCAATGTGTACATATTTTCATTTAGACGCCAGTTCAGCAAATAATCTAAGAGCAGCTGTGTGGTGAGAAATGTATAAGAGATCTATCACAAATGGTCACTAGTAGAGGAAGGGAAACCACGTGATATTGCTGGCTCTATATATACTGGGCTGATAACATCATTTCCTAGTACCACACCATGAACACCCATCGTCGCAACTAACTTTTTTTTAAACAGGTATAATGCCTGCACACACTCTGCGACTCAAATCACCAGCGACATTCAAAGTGTTTTGGTCAAATTCAAATCATCTTCTCAACTGGCACTTACTATTACAAGTAGTTGGCTATTAGCACTTGTAACAAATAAATGAATAAATATTAACTTATTAATGAAACAAGTGTTTACTGCTATACACTCAGTACTTATTTTGTACCTTTAAACCAAAGGACCTATACCAGTGTTTTTATTTATGCAAACTGCTGTTTTTTAAATTTTTTACACTAGTTCCATCTTTGTATATTAAAATTGTTTATAATGTCATTAGCAAATGACATTCAAATTGTTTATAATGTCATTAGCAAATGACCTTCAAAATTTGTAGATGGACTGTAAACATTAGAATGTATCGACATTTTTTTAAAACTTATATATGATTGAATAACATTGAAACATGGGGTTTGATGAATAAGGTAACAATTTAAAAAGTTCAATTGCAATTTCACTGTATAATAGTAAAATTTATATAATTGTTAATTTTTTGCCAAGGCTATTTAAGTCGTCAGTTAATAATAACAGACATGGATCACATAAAATGTGCCATTTTTAAACTATTATTACATAAAGTTAAGCATTCATAAAATTTTAATTATTATACTGCAAACTAAATGAAATGATTCTATGCTTGTATAACAATAATAATACAAACACAACAAACAAGAATTTAGACTTAAATTTATAAGTGAAAAATGTCACACCAAAGAGCAGCCAAATATGTTTCTTGTCCCTCAAATCTGTCTGGATCCAATCCTTTTGCTTGATGCTCATGAAAATAAAGTCACTTGGGTGAAACAAGAGACACACACTCAATGAATTTTACTGGTAGATTTGTATACCAATGATAAACTGTGAAGTATACCATTTTCAGTAGACTGAGACTTGTATACGAACTTCACCACTCAGAAATTTTTTGTATATGAATGTTTCAATACAGTAAATATATCTAACGAGGATAGAACCAATGAACAAATTTTCGTGTTTATTAATGTTCTACGACCATAAACATCACATATTTATATTTGAGAAAAAAGGTGAGGTCTAGTGATCGAATTTAAGTTAGGATGAAGTCTTGTGTATACAAAATTTTTAGTTTATACTCACACAAGTAACAACAAAATAACACAAAAAAATAATTTCAGAAATTAAAATGTTTTGTACAGAGAACGTGAAGATTACAAAAACCTGCAATAACGATGATGATAATAATATTAATAAAATATCTACACAAACATTTAAAACAAACGAATGTATTTGTACACATAAGTAAATTTCTACATCTATTTATTAACATTATTTATTTACTTAAGTGGTATTTGCATGTCTTCAATAGTGAGGCAATTATTGATGGCCACAAACACCTTAACACAAGGACAGGAGCTGGAAGGGAATTATCCACTCTTTTTGTTAAGGAACTGTCTCAGTACTGCTGCCTGGAGCTATTTTGGAAAACCAAAATTAAAATGGCAGAGCCAGGGAATCAGACCTGCCTTCTTCCAAACTCTAACTTCAACTTTACTAATATTACCTAAACAACACTAGAAGAAAAGTGAAGCAACTAACCTCATAGGAGAAGACATTCCCAGTGGTGGCTACGGCTACTATGTGAGAGTGTTTGGTGAATGTCTTGAACAAGACTGGACAATGATACTCCTCTTTTGCATTTTTGTGGAATGTGAGCTTTACCAGTGATTTAGCATCCAGAGGCTGAAAAAAAATAAATAAATAAATAAAAAATAAAAAAGCAACCGAAGTAACCTAATGTTATATTATCAATATGTTATATGTAATATTCATAAATAAAAAGTACACATAATGAAAATAAATGAAAGCAACCAGAAAACTGACTCAATACATAAATACAAAGAGTTCAACATTCCAACAAACCCTGAACTGCTAATCTGAAGCTTGAATGACAAATATGCAGTTTACCTTACATTTGTCTAATGCTTTTTAAGTAGAATGTTTGAAAACAGTGAAGTATAGTTTTCGTTACCATTTTCTGCATTGGGGAAGATGTGAACATCGCTACGGGGAAGCAAATGTAAGATAAACCAGCAGTCTTAGGTACTGATGTACGGTTTAATAGACATTAATAAAAGAAACTATACCAAGCAAATGCAACTGATGGACTTGGAGAGTGAACTCATAATCGGACTGAGAACTGCAGGGAAGTTGTATCCAATGTGGCTACAGAGTTTCTGCCAAAAAATTCCCAACATTTCCCTGATATTTTTTTAACAAATTCAATTTTTTTTCTGAAAAATATTTTACCAGAAATCACAACCAAATGTAAATGAAATCTGATTTTAATATGCCTTAAATTAAATCATAACATTACTCACCAAACAATAACTTACAATGAGATCAAATAACTCATTACAGGTACAGAATTTGATGATGTACTTATGTTAACAAATACCACTTTCACAAAACAAGTAAAATTTTAAAACAAAGTTTACTTAGTTGCATCTAATCTCACAAAAAATATAGGTAAGCCTAATAAAAACTACTAAGTCTGCATACTACCACTACAGCAGTAGTTTCATGTACAGCGTATATATACATATAGAAGAAACATTTAAACTCTTCAGACGAAGAATCAGGTTTATTTTGAACAATCATTCATAATAATATCACTTTGAAATTTTTACTTTAGCTTTGTTCAGGCGGATTGTACCTTTTACAACTTCTACACCCAGAGGTGTAGTGGGTGTACATGGTCAGAGACCAAAGGTGTAGGAAATGCAGAAAGTCCACCTGAATGCCTAGGTGTAGTTGAGTGTGAATTGTTTTGTTTATATTCTGTGTTAGTGACATGGCAGTAAACACAAGATCAATAGCAGTAAACGTAAATATTGAGAGATATATTAATGCAGGCAAAGGTAGATGCAGGTGATGAATCCGATGAATGTTCTGTTACAGCACCTATTTTAGCAAGTATGTACAATAATTTGCATGAATTACGAATTTTAATAAAATTAAATTTTTGTCCTATAACCTTAATGTATAACCTTAATGCAGCTCATATGTCACGTAACAGGCAGTTCTATAGTCGCAGAGGTGGTGTAAAAGGTGTAGCACCCGGGTGTGGAAGTTGTAGTTACACCCGCCGCGTGAACGCTTTGGTTGTAACAACCAAAATGTCACTTCCAGCAAGAAAAACGTGATGTTGCAGTTTGGGTGTAGAAGTTGTAAAAGTTGCAGCTAGGTGTAGACTGTCTAAACAAAGCTTTTGCGTGTTATTTTCCCAGTGTAACCAACATAAAATCGTAATATTTAAATGAAGACAATAAAATGAAAAGGCAGTCGGTACACTATGAACTTAATATCAACCGAAATATTATCATTTTTTATGTAGATGAATGAATCAAATTACTGCATAAAAATTACAAACCGACAATTTACGTTTTCAACCAAATTCCCTGCACAATGCCTGAATCCCCTGACATTTCCCTGTTTTCCCTGACACACCAAATTTCCCTGACAATTCCAGGTTTTCCCTACCTGTAGCCACCATGTGTATCACAGTGTAGCCCACCATACGGTTAGTTTGCACCACACTATCATCAAGAAATTAACAGCAATGAAAATTTGAAGGTATCCACACATGAAGGATGAACTCCTGATAGACGTGGTAGACTGACATGAGGCTCTGTGGACTGTGCATCAGACACTTGGGGTACCCAATGACAAATCAGCTTTTTATACTATCCAGCAATGGGACTCTTAAGTACCGATATCCACAATCCATTTCCTGATGCCTTGCAAAAGGTCACAAATGAAATCACAATGCAATGGAAAGCCACAGACTGATGGTTCATGTTGTTTACAAACCGGCAACTGATCATTATTGCACCCCAATACGGAGGGCTATAATCCCTACTTTGGTACAGAGTGGCACACTTGAATCGTCAACTACAACCATGCTACAGTATCTGAGATTTGGAACAAATCATCATACAATTATGTGCCCCATTTGTCTCGGAACAACATCCAGCAGAGAATTCACACCAGACAATGTTAGCATATATAGAAATGCGAGGGCTTGCAATGCACTATCGAAGATGAAGGTGACAGCATACCATCGATCCATGTGATACTGAACTGCTGTCATGATTATTATTCTATATCATGACCTCAAAGTTTCAGTATGTACCTACCACCATCTGCTCTTGCTATTTTCTTTGTCTGGTAATGTAGGCCTATATCCCTTGGTTCAAAAATTTAAAATACAGCTACCTACAATGCTTTTACACTGTACATTTTAGAGGGCCTTTGTTACTGCAGTGTATTATCATACATTACAACTCTCATCTGGTTTCTGTAGCTCAATATGTGATCGTGCAATATTTAAACTTCACTTAAAATGCAGTAAAAGAAAAAAGCTTAGCTATAAACGTTTTATACATAGACTAAGTTATTAGGGTTGCCATACATCTGGCAAAAGGAGAACTTCTCCTTCTTTTACAATATTTTTTGCGTCCTGCCTGATTTTTCGAGACTCTGGAAAATGTCCAGCTTTTCAACATAATGAGATATTACGTGGAATATTTAAATTTCCTAAGAGTAGGTGTGATATATTTTTGATTAGTACATTGTAGCCACACAAATCTATTTTTAAATTCAAGAACATTTCCAGGATTTCAAGGAAACAAAACCCATTTTCAAGAAAAGAACAACTGTACTTCCTATACGGACATGGTCAATAACAGTTACTACGAATACATTAAATTTATAAAAAAATCTTCCATTAATACAGAATTTTTGCCAAACATATCACACACAAAAATACACTATATTTAGACATCAAGAAGTTAGTTCTGCGTAGTATTATTTCTTTTCCAATTACAAAAAGTGTATTAATCATGGGAGGGCTGGAATTTGCGACACAATCATGGTTCAATAATGGTAACACGGAAAATGTGGTTCAGACGTGTTGCTTTAGCTACAAAATGTTACAAAATACGGTCCTGATGTTGCAGAAGATGAGGAATCACATTTCATATTTTATTTTATATTAGAGTTTACTTGATGTCGTATCCACTGTATTATTTTTGCAAGTTGGTTCCCATATGAGAAATTAATACAGATGTACACATGCTTACAGTAAAACAGTTTTATTGCAGAGCATTTTGCCAATGAACATACGTGCACACACACACACACACAGACACACTCACCCTCACACAAACTATCTATCTCCCTCATCTTTTTCAAAGTGAAAATATGGGTACTGCAACCATGACAGTTGGAACAAGGTTACACGCACCAAATACATTGTATTTTAAACCCAAAATACTGAAGAAGAAAAAAATTCAAGGACAATAATGGAAATTCAAGCATTTTTCCAGGATTTTTAAGGACATGTCAAAATCAAGGACAATTCAAGATTTTCAAGAATTCAAGGATGTGTGGTCACCATGTAGTAGGTATACACTAGATTTAAGCAATCCAGGATATGATAGAAACAATTTTCATACATGATTTTAACTGGTACATAATATAAATAGTTGTGTGTTCAGTTTATAGAATTTTAAGGTCGTTGACATGAAATTCACGCCATATTATTACGTTGCGCTGAGTATCACTGAAAAAATTCTAAATATTGAAGATAACTTAACATATTGACCTCCAGACTGATTAATTCACGTAAGAAATGTGTTCATTGTCGTCCTTTTTGGTGACATGTCCTCCTTTTGAGAAGTAAATAAATGTCCCCTTCTTTTCCCTCAGTGTCCAGCAAACCTATAACTTAGTACTTACGATATAAATAGTTTACTCGAAATTTTCCAATGAGCAACGAAATTCAACACACTAAAGTAGCCTATAAGAAACCTTGTATCCTAAGTACCTCTCCAGTGACTGGATTGCTTTTGAACTTCTTGATATATGCAAGAACAGCTTCCAGTTCAAATATATTTCCAGCCTTGTCACAGTACGGGATTTCAAATGGTTGAAGAGACAGACAACAATGGTCGAAAGGCAACCTTCTGAAAGCTGTTGTTTCTGGACCGGACCTCTTCCCTCCATACAGAGTCGTCCACTCTGTGTACGTAAGATACCTGTAAGTTATACAAGACAATTTCAGGTCAAATCAACAAGAATTAGTCTCACTTCTGCATCAGCATGTCAATGTAATATTGCTTTAACAGGGATATAATTATTACAAGTGTCTCATTTTGTACTGCTTGTGTTTTTGCATGTAGATGATTTACTTGTGACATCAGAAATTAATCAATTACGCTCTAATGATGTTAAATTTTCAAAAATGTATCTGAAACATAAATAGTGAAAAATTCACAATCGAAAATGGTAATACTGGTTCCCTGTTAAACGTTCTTGTTTTTTAGCTTAGTTTCTTCCGTCTACTTACTACTTATGTGTGCAGCCTTATATAAATATACTAGACATGTCAGATTTACAAAATAACAAAACATGATTTATAAACATTTTTTCAAGGACAGAGGAAATTTCTTTTTTGTCAGTTGAGGCACGTAGGCATGCTGGTGATACTGCCGACGTCAATATTCTCATCTGCTCTGCTCTCATCCTGTTAAAGAAAACTTCAAAACAAAACGAGACTCAATGTATACACACTCCTTAAAAAAATAAATAAATAAAATTAGTTACCCACTGTTGAAAATTACTGGACACATTTTGTTCAACAGAATAAAATTTTTGGAACGACAATTCTTTATGTTGTTGTTATATTTCATAATCACTAGTATTCTTCTTAAGGCAGGATTTCACATGATTTTCTCCATTTTCTCCAATCTGCAGCCACCCTCTTCAGGTTTGTGTACTTTCTGCTTCCTTTGATGTAATCTATTATTTTGTATCTTCTTCATCCTCACAATCTCTTCCCACAAACTAGTCTTTTCATAGCCTCTATGGGCAAGCAGACCCTTCTCAGCGAGTGCCAATCCAGTTCTTTTTCCTTTCTCTTACAATTTTCTGTATTTTTCTTCTCTTACCAACTCTTTGCAGTACTTCTTTCTTGATCACTCTTTACATCCAACTTATCCTTTCCATCCTCCTCCACAACCACATCTCAGAAGTTTCCAGCCTTTTCTCATCTCCTCTCCTAAGTCCATGTCTTTGCTCCCTACAGCACTACACTACAAACAAAGAATATTAACAAAAGAAGTTTGTAAACCTTTTTCGCTGCATATGAAGGCTCTTTCTGACACAGAGTTGTGTTTACAATAGGTATGTGCAAATAAAGTTTCACTTTCTGTATTATGCTTATAAACGAGTCCATTTTGGAAAATGTTAAGAACAGGCATGACTCATTGTATACTGGCCACACTACTGATCTTAGGTGTGTAGTTTATTAAAAAAAATGTTTCTATTACTATACAGGGTGTAAATGAAAGTATGTTACAAACTTTGTGTGGTGTTTCCTTGTCGAAAATGAAGTACAGTTACATAAGACGACTTTTCGCTTAGCACACTTCGTAAGGAAGCAATACGCCCTCGAAAAACTAATTTCAAACTAGTTTATTGGTACAAAATCGTACCCAACATAACATTAAATCATAATTCGCCGGATACTGTGTTCTGCAAACACTTATCGACAGTCCGTGAAAAATGTGTTTCGAATAACTTACACCGTCATCAAAATAATAAGGGTGGTCACCCCCTTTCCAGCTTAGACATTGGTGCCATCAGATTTTATGGACATGCAATGCTATAATTTGTATCAAGAGACCCCGATGAACAAAAAAGGTCGTCTTGTTGTTACACTGTAAAGTGAAGCATGTCCGAGAAAATGGCCAAAATACAGTACGTAGATTTAGTGGGCTGACACTTAGGCAACACACAATACACCGAATGATACGGTACTGAAAACAAGTGTAGCAAATACTTTACTGTAAATAAAACGTTCACAGCCGCATAAGTGATACATGTTTACATGAATATCACAACAAGCACTCGAATGTTCGGCCACCTTCAGTAATACATGCATTGCAACGATGCAACAAGGACAGTCTCACACGCTGGAACACGTTGGCATTCGTCAGTATCACTTCACCTGCTGCAACGATGCGTGCAACGAGCTCCTCGGCTGTGTCCACTGGCATCTCGTAGACAAGACTCTTCATGTGTCCCCACAGGTAGAAATCCAGGTGTAATAGATCAGGGGAGCGAGGTGGCCACGTGACAGGTCCTCCCCTGCCTATCCAGTGTCCTGGAAATACTTGGTTGAGGTACTCACGAACAGCACGAGCATTGTGAGGTGGTGCCCCATCGTGTTGTAGCCACATGCGGTCACGTATCAGCAGCGGTACGTCCTCAAGCAACTTGGGCAGAGTGTATTGCAAGAACCATAGGTACACGTAGCCATCAAGACGTGCTGGTACATGTATGGTCCTACTAAGGTATCATTGACTATGCCCGCCCACATATTGACCGAAAACCTCTCTTGGTGGAATCGCACAACCCTAGCATGTGGGTTTTCTTCAGCCCACACATGGCTGTTGTGAGCATTGTACACACCATGACGTGTGAAAGACGCTTTGTCTGTAAAGAGAACATACCTGGGAAACTCTGGGTCACGAGCTGTCTGCTGCAAAAACCATGCACACAAATCATGTCTGGGTTGATAGTCACGTGGCAGTAATGCTTGCTCCTTACATGCGCGATAGGGGCGTAGCTGCTGCTCATGCAAGACATTCCACACTGTCACGTGTGATGCACCCACCGCATTTGCAATAACACGGGTACTTGTTGATGGTTGATCCTCGACTCGGGCAAGAACTTCCGCTTCAAGCCGTGGTGTCCACACTGTTGCATGAACACCACAGTTCCGGTAATGTGGCAGGAGAGTACCTGTATCTGGAAGACGCTGGACGATTCATTCAAAAATAGTATGTGCTGGGTGCCGTCTGTGTGGCACGATACATTCGTGCAGCTAACCTGCCACTGCACTTAGTTTCATCATAAATCAATACCATATCAGTAAGCTCAGCATGCCAGTACCTTTCCATGTTCACTGTCTCACGGACGTTTGGTTTTGATTGCAACCCAGTTATTGTGAATAGTATGACGAGCCCACATATCCCGGCA
Organism: Medauroidea extradentata; assembly: GCA_003012365.1. Classification (NCBI taxonomy): domain Eukaryota; kingdom Metazoa; phylum Arthropoda; class Insecta; order Phasmatodea; family Phasmatidae; genus Medauroidea; species Medauroidea extradentata. Next base: position 37,996 of record PNEQ01001318.1, read on the forward strand.
CGTCAGTGTGTACCTCGTCGCAGTCTAATGGGTACTCCGACATGCATTACATGCTAAACGGAGGAGGACGTGGGGAGTGTGCATGTATCAGGGCCAAGCCTCAGACAACTTACTCTTTACAGAGTACAGAACACAAAACCGTCTGTTCATCACGGAGGGAATGATATTGAAAAACCTCGATGGTGACTGGCATACGTAGAATTGTGCGCTCCAATGTTTACCCTTCATACATTACATGCATACTAATTTGTGTACATTACATTGTTCACTTCATTTCGTTTCGTACTACTACTGTGCAGAATAATTACACGTGTGCAGTACATTTCAATATCCCCACAACATTTACTAACAAATTCGTTCTGCTACACCAGCCATCTATCAGTAACTGTTCGTAGCTCACACAACGTCGCCCATGACGCGTTGTAGGTTTACAAACTAGCGTGGGGTACGCGTTTGTTACTAACTACCGCGTCGTTCAGCCACACCACCCGTGTAGTACGCATTGCCTATGTGGCAGTCCCCTAACACTGTCTTGCCCATTTTCTTGTAAATGCTTCACTTTACAGTGTAACAACAAGACGACCTTTTATGCTCAACAGGGTCTCTTGATACAAATTATAGTATTGTATGTCCATAAAATCTGATGGCACCAACGTCTAAGCCGGAAAGGGGGTGACCACCCCCATTATTTTGATAACGGTGTAAGTTATTCGAAACACATTTTTCACGGACTGTCGATAAGTGTTTGCAGAACACAGTATCCGGCGAATTATGATTTAATGTTATGTTGGTTACGATTTTGTACCAATAAACTAGTTTGAAATTAGTTTTTCGAGGGCGTATTGCTTCCTTACGAAGTGTGCTAAGCGAAAAGTCGTCTTACGTAATTGTACTTCATTTTCGACAAGGAATCACCACACAAAGTTTGTAACATACTTTCATTGACATCCTGTATTTAGAAGTAGTCCTTGCTTTGTTTTTCTAAAGAAAACTTTCCATTAGGTTAAGTTTGTTTAGGTTAAATTGCATTTGAATTGTTTCGGTTTGGTAACCTAACAAAAAAAAAATATCTTTATGCAGAACTACTTCTTACCATTATATAAACATTTTTATTAATAAATAATTCCTCTAAAATCAATATAAAATCATTAGCTATACTCAATATTTATCTAATCTTCTGAAAAGTAACTAGTACTACTAGTCTAATTTTAGTTCACTGTTTTAAATATTGCAGCTACACAATTGTTTGTGAGATTTTTTGCAGGAATAGCTAAACTAGATATTTACCTCCACTGCTGCTTCCACCAAAGAACCTGTGAACATTAAACAGTAGTACATGAACAACCTTATATTGATACACACCTCTAAACCCACATCCTTTGCCATTACTGTAAACAAACAAAAGGCCCACAGTACACCCACTGTGGCATCCCAGGTGTAATCTCTCTCTCTTGCGATAAGGAACCCACTTTTACCCTCTGTCCCTTGAGGTAGTCAACAGTCCATCTCACTACAAACTTGTCATAGAGTAAATTTTTTTAACTTTTCTCATTTACACAAATGCTACTTAGAACGTCACTAGAAAATTTTTTCACTAATAAACTATATGTCTAAAATCAATAGTTTGACCAGTACAGGATGAGTAGCTAAACTTGATATTTTTATTTTATTTAATTAGCATCCTGTGGTTTACCCTTGACCGTAAATATCCCGTAGGAAAAAGAACTGTAAACAGTAAGCATTCCAAGGCAACTAAGTGGTTTGCGCGGAGAGGCGATAATACATTACATACGTCGGTTAACGGCAACCTTACAGCTCCTGCCTCACACACAGAAACGCGGCCTCTTTCGGAAGGCGCCTTTATTAAATTCACACCTAATTAGCCTAAAAGCAAAGAGGGTAATAAAAGTTAGTTCTTTTTTACCATATCATTCAAACACACGAAGCATGCAAGATACATCATGAGTAGTTGAAATATGCCCTATTAAATTATTTGACTAAACATTCCGTTCTACATTCTAAAAAATTAAAATTGTACAATTTTAGAGAGTTCACAGAATTTAAAAAATTAAGTATAAATTTAACTAAAAATTTAACACAAACATTTTATCCTTCTGGTGCTGCCTTTTACCCATTTTGAGGTATTACACTTATTCCTGTTCTGTGGTATTTGTACAAAGCACGAAAGATTACTTTTTTTTTTTTTTAACAATATAAACAAACCCACTCACATCCCGTCACGTGATTCCAACGAGCATAAACCCTCACGTGTTCTGTGGTGGCCTTGTCAAACAAAATTCAGCCAGAAACATTAGGACATACTTCCAAATACGGTAAAGGACAGTACTAGACATGGAGACTTTTGTTCTGCGAAAACCACCAGCTGCGCTCCGGGTGGCAGAGGGTAATGGCGCGTTTGTTTACCGTATGCTGAATGCTGTAAAACCTCGACTTGCCGTCGAATTTTCAGTAATTGCGTTTCAATTTTTGCGTTGACGCTTGAAATACTATCTAATAAAATTAATAGAAGTATAGAACTTCGATGCCGACGACGGAATATGAGCTATGTTTAGCTGCATGAACTGTTTTATACAGAATAATTCCCGCTCACGCTTCAGCTGATTCAGACAAGGGCCAAGGCCTACACATTATTTTTAAGTTCTGATGGGCCGCATTCTGTTTTTTACTGACAACACTGATATCACTGACAGTTCTCCTGTGTCTGTAAACACTAAGGGAGCAGTGTCAGTAATCAGCAAAATATTTCTCTGTCAGTAAAAATAAAATATCCGAACATTACATCAGTAAACATTACTGCAATGTGCGTTGCGTAGCAACTACATCTCCGGCATATTTGTGATATCATTCTTGCGACGAATAATCATGTTTATTTTGTTCGTTGTGTAAATTGTATTTACTTTACATATAAAGTTGGTATATATTTAGCATATTGATTGATGCATCTAGCACTACTTACGACTCAAATAATTTTCTTCTTTTTTTCTCTATGCAGCTTAAACAGGGCATCTTCAGCGGGCAAAGGGCTACAGCAGCGCTTTACGCTGCACATGTTCAGCTGCCATCGCTGGCCACCGCTGCGCAGCAGCGCTTCCGCGGCGGTAGCAGCAAAAAAATACTCGCTGCGAGCAGTGTTGCCGACTTAGTAGCATTCCCGCTAGTTTTAACGGCGAAAATTATTGTTTAGGGCCGGTTTCACCAAGCAAGATTAAGGAATATTATCTAGATTAAGTAGTAAAATATCTCGATTTTCAGTCACTTATGTTTCACCACACACTTAATCTCGATTTTCTTGGGTTATCGAGATTAAATAGTTAACCCTCCAATTTCGGCCGATTTTAGTCACATTATCGAGATTAACTCATAACATATGTTGTTTGTA
>PNEQ01001319.1:8837-37791 GCA_003012365.1 Medauroidea extradentata
AAAAAAAAAAAAAAAAAAAAAAAAAAAAAAAAAAAAAAAAAAAAAAAAAAAAAAAAACGGCAAATGTAAGCTTATGTTACCCGACCTGTGTTGTAACAAAGCTCGATACTTGCTCTCTCTTTAAAGGTGAGTTATGGTACGCGTCCCATACAACGCATGAGCTAATTACCTATTTTGCTATTTAGAGCATTATTACAGTGTAGGAGTAGAATGTCCAGTCGTATCACTGAGATCGCCTGTAATGTGTAGAATCGTGACTGAACATGCAACAGAACTAAAAGGAGAATGCGTCGATTATGTGAAACTGCTAAACATTAAAATATATTTCTGCCACACAAATTATCATTCTGGCACACATTTGTTAAAAATCGAATTCCTGGGTCTGATATTAAAAACACCCATTTACTGAGATCTCGACCAATTACTAGTTCCCGAGTGGCTCATTTTTAATGCTTTACGCCAACACATGATACATCATCCGTATAAAAAAATGTGGGCTACCTTTGTTGTCCCATGCCCTTCAATTTTGCGTTGCACCCGTAATGTAGTGATATTTATTCAGCCTCATGTTTGCTGCTTGCTTCAGGGGAACCTTCGCACATACCTGAATGTGACTGTCATGGCTTCGTTAGGAGCTTCCCACAGCAGTTCCAACTCGGACAAGCCTGTCCTGCTCACGTAGCTCAGAGCATTCTGAAACAAAACACGCATGTGACACTCTGACACAAAATTTCACAGCATATATCTGACATGTCAGCAACGACATAGAGACACGATATAGTGGTAGGAATCAATTAGTTTGTATTTACGCATAACTGCTATTTATTATCGCTTAAGATTGTTTACGTTCTTTCAGCTTTATTTATTAACGGCGCCCTCGCTTAGTGGCTTTAGTTAAGGTTAATTTTACTACAGGTTAAAAGCATCAACGTTAAAAGTTTGGCACAGGGAAAATTGAGCGCTGGTATCTCTAACGGGTGCAAACTGACCCTTCACAGAGCTTTCCTGAATTTTAAGTTGCATTAATTTGGTAATTTAAAATGAGAAATTGATATCTTTTCGCTTTAAAATTTAGTTAAATCACTTCTGTCTTTCCAAACCTATTTACATTTAATTTTATTACGGTTTCGCGATAGCAGCAAAACTAGCGGTAGAAATTGTCCTTGTCCCGAACTCTCCCATAAGAAAACACATTTTCTTCCCAACATGAATTAGAATTAACCTTACTGTAGTCTAGGTCAGGTATTTTACCAATGGAACAGTGAAGGCTCGTATTATGGTTCCGTACACGTTTGTGTAATTGTCTACCGTACCTTCCTTGACCTCAGTGACAGCTATTTTAGGTTAGGTTACTGTAGATTAGTTTATGCTTGGTTTTATTTAGTTCATGTTATTTCAAAACGTCAATAAATGATGTTTGCTGAATCGAACAATGCTTTTGTCAGGTTAGGGAACTAGAATAAGAGCTAATATATTACTACGTTTAGGGTAAAACTTCAATCCAAATTGAACCTAGAGTGGAGTCAACTCGGAATGAACGTATAGCGAACGTGGATTGACGAAATGTGTTTATGGTAAATATTACAATCCAGATTGAAATGTAAACAAGAGCGAAGTTGGAGTCATCTTGGACAGAAAACATATCAGTGAGATCTATCGGCGACAATACAAAGTAGAGAACAGATGACGAATGAAAAATAAGTTGCTGCAAATAAGGCTCTTCTTCTCTTGTTCCGTTTCGCTTTACAAATACTTGCCTTTAGCCCTTTATATTCAGTTATAATTTGTTCTTTGTCATCTTTTAACCTAACCGTACAGATAACTACGCAATATGGCGTCAGCTCAGTCTTCCATGCTTTCTTTTCAATCCAGTCCGTGTTTACAGTACTATCTCAATCCGGATTTTTCACTCCAGTCCACGTCAACAAGCGGAGTGAGTTATTAACTTCACTCTTACTTCAGTCCACAACAAAGTGTTTATAATGAAATCTAAATATGGATTACTCAGTCCCCTTCAGGTTCAATCCTGATTGAAATTTTACCATAAACAGACTATATGACACTGCAATTTCAAGGGGTGCAATATAAATCGAACAGCAGTGTGGCTAACATTATGTTGAAAATCCGTCATTATGTTCGCATAAAATCCGTTACTTTATAGTTCCACTATATTCCCGCTAAACACAGGAAATATGACAAAAATTATTGTAATATATTATACTGTAATAATGTTTAAATTAGCATAATCGCTCTCGTAATTTGACCGGATATAAGGGTCCACCATTTTATCTAGGGTCAAAATACCACGTTCAATTGGGCTTCACCTGAGAGCCTTGGAGATTGCTGTTTCCGCCCCTCTATGTTTACTATATAGCTCGTTGCACTTTATACAGGTTGGCTAACTGGGGCGGGTAGGCAAACCGACCAAGAGGACTAGAGGTACAGTACTGTCTGCGTTCTAGATATAGATGCGTTGATGCGATAAGGACGAGCCAAGCATGAGAGTCGAATACATCGTAATCTCTAGGGGCAAGAGTCTTTGAACTGGCTTGCAGTCTATCCGCCTGTTACAACTTTCAGCGGCGAACATAGCATTTTATAACGTAATAATGAAACAAAGGATTGTAGCGTATAGGTATGGTGCTTTAAATATCATGCAACGGTATCTTACCACTTTCCAGATGAAGATGTCTTCTTCACCTTTACGACAGGACCGTTAGAAATTCAGATTAAGGAATGTCCTTACCTGTACTTCAAATGTTACGACTACTCATTTTTTTCCAGACGAAACTATTTAACGCATATAATATTTGTGTATCTGCGAAAAGAACACACTTCAAACAATGTCGCTATAGTTTTAAAATTTCGGCACGTCTATTAGAAACATAATTTTTGGACCCCTCAAAATGGCAAAAATGGTTTTTCAAAGCTGCCGAATCGGGAAAAATAACAACCGGAATTAGAAAAAAAAAAAAAAAAACCGTTATAGAAACAAGCGTTTAGACTATAAACTATACTGCCAGCAAATAAAATAATGTGGTCACAGCTTAAAGTCCCATAGGAAAAAGGAGAATAGTAAATCAAGTACTGCACGCCATCTGTGAGGCTTGTGCGGAGAGGCGATAATTATAGATGGTGGTTTATCGCGGGAAAAGTTGACTGTTTGATGGATTTCAATACACGCCCAGCTTACCAGATGATTACTGGCTTTAGCTTGTACGTGGGGCTGTTGCACTATTTGACTGAGCCAATAAGAATCCCGATATTGTAATATTTGATGTCTGCAGACAGCTACGTTGTGTCAGTGTTTTCAAGGCTATCTTGGCACAAAACATTTTCGCGATATACCATCATCTCTAGCGATAATGTATTACATACGTCTGTCAACAACAACCTTACCACTCCTGCCTCACACACACAAACGCAGCCTATCTAGGGAGGCCTCTTAATACAGGAGAGTGAGATGGAGACTAAGGAAGTGCCATCCTATATGTTCGGAAATATGAATAAACAAAAACCTCACCACGTACATCAAACTAGGTATAACATAAATTCACAAGCTCCACGACATAAAAGCTCAACACTTAAAAAAAATCTTTCAGCTATGTCTCTTGCAATCACAGGAATGCTCTGACGGAGGATCTGAAATACAAACTGTATATAAAAAATAACTTCCCGAGTAGTGGTGGAAGCTTTTAACTCATACGCAGTATGGGACACTTGCCTTGATTCAGCTAGTAAACAGAGCCAATAATCGACATTGTTAATGTAAAAGTCTGATAACATCAGTATACACCGACATTTATATATATATATATATATATATATATATATATATATATATATATATATATATATATATATATAGGTACGTTACCATGTGAAAGGAACAATTATACAATGCCTTCTTTAAACACTGTTATGCAGCAATCTGCTAAATTATCAAGTAATTTTTATAGTGCAGTAACGAAGTCATTTTATTAAGAAACTTAAACACTATATACCGGTGCAAAAAAATCTGAAATAATGACAACTTGTGAGACATGTTTCTGGTCAATATGCCTTAAGATTAATGGTATAGATTTTTGTAAATTTACACTAATTTTGAGCTTTTAGATTATTGCTTTATGATTGATAATTACAAATATCACATAAATATAAATAATTGCCAACTTATGCAACAGAACTCTTATAACTTCATAATAATTGTATAAGCTTAAGTATTGTAATACAATATCTACAGTATTTATTTTTGTTGTTGTTGTGTTTTTACATCGTCTGCTGTAGACCGGCACCTGGCCGAAACCCTTCGTGAATACATAAATAATTCATTTAATACATAAATAAAAAACCTACACACATCAGACACGAAAACATGGTTATTTAATGAAATGTATACGAATAAGGAAATTTCACCCAAATTATTGACAGACAATATTGCAAACTCCTGTATCGTTCAGGACTATTCCGGCATTCACTTGTTATTTCAAAAAACCATGGGAAACCTAAGTCAGCTCAGCAGGACCTTTAATAAGAGTCATGCGCTGAACTTAACTTTTGGGCCGGAGGGGGGGGGGGGTAGTTAGAGGAGAAAATAACACCAAACTAAATATGTCGACATCAATCAAGATAACGAATTATAACACACACGTAAAATACCCTTTTACATAAAATGCATTACAATTAATGAACGCAATGACCTTTTCTAGCTTCACACAATGCTTTTTTACGGGAATGGGTCACAGTTTCGGATTTTTTTTGGGGGGGAGGGGTGGAGGATACATCATCCCCCATCCCAACTGCGTACGCCCATGCCGTGAATCATACCCAGCGTCCAGTGTTTTACCACTGCCCCATCATACATGGTACTAAATGGAGTAACGTGTATTAAACCAACTCATGAATTTGTACTGAATAAAATTTTTCTTGACTTACGGTTAGTGGGTGAAAACAACCATGAAAATAAAATTGCTAAAAGGAAATGCGATGAACTTAATTTCAGTGTTTGAAAATCAATTATTTTTGATAAATAAGTAGTGTCACTTTGTTTTCGATTTTGCTTATATACTAGCCATTACTTTTACACTAGGTAAATTGAATAACGTCAAGAAATTGTATTCACCACGAGATCTTCCATGATAAATTAAGTTAAGTTATTATAATTATTTTCGTTTTATAAATAATTAGATGCTTAAAAAAAGGCGAGCAAGTGGCGAGAAGACAGGACGCTAGTTGGGCGAATGACGCATAGAGGCTAGGTTGAGGTGCGAGGCCCATGCATGGTTCGCCCTTAGTACTTCTAGGAAATACAACATAGGCTTCCAACCTGAGTACTCACATCAGTGCCTGGAGGACAGTCGGATATAACCACGGAGCTGTTGTTGTTGATGGGCAGGAATCTTCCTACTGCATCCTCACTTCCTTCTTGTCTCGCCTGGATGTAGATCCCCCTGAAGTTCGACTCGTTCGTGCCCCTTAACGTTACTGCAACCATCACAACACATTGCGACAAAGTGAACACTCTTGACGACCGTCTATCTAGAATAATCACTATATATAGGCCATATATATATATATATATATATATATATATATATATATATATATATATATATAGTGAAAACCAAACGTTAACTTTTGGATGCAGTACTATCTGCATACTTTAATTGTTGCTTTCTGTATGGACCTACAGAAAATTTCAGGAGGAAAGGGCAATATTCTGGGAGGTGACAGTACTGGTCACTGTGATCAAAAATGTTCATATGAACATTGGGTCAATATGGGACGTTTGTCGAGATAGCCCCATTTGAATGTAAACATTGAGTGAGGGAGTGAGATCTTTTTGGTCAGCTCTTAACATCGAGGTCTCTAGTGCTAGTGAAGGATGACATATGGTGAGTATGGAGCAACGTCGGAATGAAGGGGCGGGGGAAATGGGAGATCCCCGAGAAAACCCATCGACCAACGGCATCGTCCGGCACGATTCCCACATGCGAATGTAAACACTGATAAGCTCTAATACTATTGTTATTGTTTTATTTTCAGTTGTATTCCTTCTTGCTTCTTGTTATTATAGCTGTGAAAATTACTTTGGTGTGTTATCTTTGTAACTGAAACAGCGGTCTTTTTTTTTTATGTCTGTTGTGTTTGTCAATATATCATTACTCAGTGCTTAAGCTATGATTTACTCATTTTAAAATTAGTGTTAAGTTGGTATCATGACCAGCAGGTAAATACCATAAGTTCCTTCGTTTAGTAAAACTTTCGGTACGTTCCATAAAAAGAATCTCGCGCAACACCTACCTGCCTTGCATGAGATATTCTCGCGTGAGATTTGGTGTGAAATCGACATAGTACAGGAGTAGAAAATATTTTAGCTCATTTTCGGATTTTTTGGTCGTGCCTGTTTTTGAAAGTTAGTTCCTCATATACAGGATGTTGTCAAACTGCTTGCTAATATAGTGGGAAATAATCATCACAACTGAAGGGACAAAAAGTGATATTTGTACACAGGTCCGAGTTTGCAAACACGACGTACGATTCATAGTGCGGGCTGCTGTTTTCACAGTTATTCCAACTGTTTGTGGGTTAATGTCGACATAGTGGAGTAGATTACAATGTATAGTATTGCTGTAATGATATCACACAGCAACGTGATCCAGCTCACTCCATGAACGGTACATCATGTATTGCGAACTGTAGTGCAGAAACTATGCATTTTCGGACATACAGTATGTCCATACAACATTTGTTGTTGTTAAATACGTGGGTATTGTTTCCCTAGGTAGTGACATGTAATTTGACAACATTCTGTATATCTCTGTAATTACAACAGCACAACAAACACGACACGAAGGGCCAATCAGCGTCGAGGACTTCGTATCGTCAGCGCGTCCTCCTTGACGGTGGTTGATTGACGAGTTATTTAATTCGCGTCACGTATATCGCACTATTGTGATACCATCATAATCGAGCTGTAGGTCGCTGTGCTGTTCTCACCATTGAGTATGCTGCCTGCGACGACGAAGGACTCATCGACAGACACCTCATAGGGGGCAGGGAAGTCCCGCACCTCGCTGCCGCCGTGTGAGGGTGTCATGTTGCGACAAACTGACTGTGGCACGTGAGTGGCGTTGATTGGCTGCTCGTTATCTCGTCGCCTCCTGTACGACGGCGGCCCGTACGGGTACAACGACGTGGAGAACCAGATGTCGGGCTCCTGGTCGGCGGGCATGCCCGCGCACAGGGCAGCCAACACCACGGCGCACACCACGCTATTGGTCATACTAACATAAGTTGTATGGGCGTACCTAGGGATATTTTTTCGGAGGGGTTTCGAACTCTTATCTCGTATAAATGTTTCAATGTCATCTGTGTTTGACGTCTCTGAATGTAATATCAACATATTTTATTAACAATTTGTTTGCTTTTGTAGTATGTCGTACCTTTTTAATGTAAAAAATGATACCTAAATAAAGAAATCCAATATTACGGGGGGGGGGGGGTTGAACTCCAAAAACCACCCCCTTGGTACACCCATGATGAGTTGCATACAGGTCATTCGAAATAAAGTGAGCACTAAAGATGTAACATTAAAAAAAAAAAAAAAAAAAAATCACTAGCCGTTACCGCATTTAATTTTCCGTTATCAATAGTTACCTTTCTCGTTGTACGGTTGGCAACGCATTGCCGAATACAGTTGCATGTATTTTCATATTTAAATACAACAAATCTGAAATAAAAATCAAATAAATTTGACATGTTTGTGTTCTATATAGGTAATAAACTTTTATTTATCTGACTGTATAGGTTCCTACCGACTGAATAATTGATCTCACATTCGCAAACATCATGTGACGTGTCCAGAGAGGATAGACATTTCCCATCGTTAGCCGTTACGCACGGAATGATACTAATTTGAGGAAAATATAAATTCAGCATGGCTATTTCTGAGTGCTCACTTTATCCGGAACCACATATAGTAGAGTCACAGATTACGTAGGCAGTCACACACGTCGACAAAATGGCTTCCCTGGCCAGCAACATGGCGGAGGCACCTACCGCCAATCAGCGTAAGATGGCTACAGTGCTAGTCGTTTGCCGGGCCAATAGGAAACCTGCAATAATATGCATGAGCCAAAAAGACACGCGTCTGGTATCAACAACTTCGGGCAGCCAATAAGCGGAGTTGTTCGCCCGTATCACATGAACCTCCACGTTATTTCACGTCTGTATTACTATAATGTCTGAGGTTTAGGTTAGAAAGAAAACGTGTTTTCTTTGGGCGAGTTTGACTATTAATTTAAAAGGGGAGATGTAGCATATATTTGTAACTCACTGCAACCTTTCCGGATACAAAGACGAGACTTTAATATTTATTTACCAGCTCAGATTCATTACTCTGTGGCCGAACGAAAAATATCTGTATGATATTTTTTGTTTACTCTATTTCTTTACTTTAAATGGAATCAAGTTTTAGCTAAGATTGGTAAGGGTGGTTAATCACTATTTACCATAGCTGCCTCCTTTCCCCGCTGCTGCCTGAGCTAACGATTCTGTCTCTAATAATGTCCTCGATGTCGAAGACATTTTAAGCCAATTTACCTACCCACCATCTCAATATCTTTTGGTAAGCTTGTCACTGAGAAGATATAATATATTCACAGTTCATCTTCCACGGCTACTGTGAATTATTATGTAAATGTTACATTGTCAGGCATGAAGAACAAAAATGCGGTAGGAACGAACCATCCGTGAAAATAAGGACACCAATAAAGGCATAGTTGATGGCACTCTGTTAAAACAGCAACAGTGAAGCTGCTTCTAAAGAAAACATGTATACGAGGCTATTTATCTTGCGGCGAAAAACCATTGCTCTATAACAAAGAAAATCTTACTGCCACGGCTGGTAGTTTTAGTGATTTTGATCGCTGTACAGTTTGGTCACAATATTAATGTAATTTTTAGGTTGTAATTAGCAGTAATAAACCTTACAGTTTTTTTGCACCCAAAGCATCAACATTTTTATTTTGAAAATAAGCTAAAATCAAGGAGGTTAATTTTGTTGCGAACAAAGTGGACATTATTTCGCAAAACGTCTATATATAACTGTGTGCCGAATAGTCTTGAATTTTTTAAAGAATGATGTTAAAATATTTAGATTATTTTTGCACCAAAGCGAAAATAAAAACTAACACAGCTATAAAAACTTTTGTTTGGTTTATTTAGTTCTATATTTAAAATAATAAAATGACAACATTACTTTATTTTGTAGGAAGGGAAACACGTTTCTTTACATATTATTGCTGAGAATTTTTAATGGTAACAGATTTATGTTTTTTTTTGTTACGCTTTCTACTTGGTAAAAACAAAAGTTTCTTTGCAGCAAATCTGTTTAATATAGGTTTATTTAAAATTGAATTTTTTTTGTTATATAATTTTTGTTGTGATTAAGAAAGGCTTTTTAGTAAATGTTAAATGTAGATTACAGTACTAAACAAGCTGGCAGCTGTGGAGTTTTTTTTTTTTTTTTTTCGTTTGTTGTAACTATTTATGTAGACCACATACCAAAACGGTGTGTTCCTTCTAAAGAACAGATTGTTATTTCAACAGACCAGCTTCACAAATATTTGGCTTGTTCGTACAGGAATCAGGACTGTAGTAAACCAACAGAATGTTTAGTTACTCGTGAAGAAGTTTAGTTGTTTCCCAAATACCGGCTAACACCTGTTCTGTTGTTACTTCACTACCGACTTTCCAAGTGTGCATATCCCAATATCCCACGACTGTAATGAATGACGTCATCTAGAGCCTTTTTTTAAAACCATTAACACATACATTAACTGTCGTCTCAGACGTACTAACTGGAGGATTTTATTTGACTGAATAGTACTTATAGTTTTCTGATAGTAACATCTCATCGGAACCTCTGTGGAGTGTTTCTAGCTTGTCTGAGTTATGAGCAGCGATCTACTACATACAAATGAATGTTTGCTTGTTCGTCTTCTATGCTTTCCTGATTGCACTGAAACTTTGGTGGGTTGTTGTAAGCGCACCAGAAAAATAATAATTTGCGGGGATTGGGGCAAAACGGGGTAGAGGTGCAGAACGTTCACCCAAGAAATGCAATGGACAAATTTCAGTGCATTCTTAGGCTACAAGTTGATTATAAAATGAAAACAAGGCTATAGCAGCCAATATGCTTACATAAGTGAAGGTGTTCGTCTATATTGTTTCTGGCGTCTAGCTTTGAACAACAATTTGGTCTGTACATGCAACAACCTGTTCTGTATAAGTAACAGTTTCTTCGTAGAAGTAACAATATGTTCTGTACAAGTAACCGCCTGGTCTGTAGAAATAACAATGTGTTCTGGATAAGTAGCAATCTGGTCTAAAGAAAAAACAATCTGATCTGTAGAAGTAACAATCTGTTATGTAAAATTAACAATATGGTTTGTAGAAGTAAACATCTGTTTTGTAGAATTAACAATCTGATTTGTAGAACGAGCAATGGATTTTCTCCCTAAACCAAAATAGTTTGTTACTTCTATAGAACGTGCAAAACATATTGTTACTATTTCAGGACAGATTGTTACTTCTACAGAATATATTGTTTCTTCTACAAAAATATTGTTACTTATAGAAAATAGATTGTTACTTCTACAGTACATCAGACAACACAATTCGGACAAAAATTTGATTGTTGTTTATTTTAAAAGAATTGTGGTGTATACAACAACAATTTTTAGCGGAACTGTTCTCAATTAAACACGTTGCTAAGTATAACTTTTTTACTGTGTAAGCAACATTGTCAAATAATCGTTGTTCAGACTCTGTCAGTGAATAATGAACCGAAGTCTATAATGTAACATACCGTATCTTACCTTGTAACTGTATGCATGGTGTCAGCAGGTAAACTAGCTGCACAGTGAATTCCTAACTTATATATACAGTTCGCACGCCTGTTTCGCTCTTGTTGACGAACGCTACCTTATCAACAGCTGTCGACCCGACGTATGCTTCAAACTCTTCCTCAAACTGAATTCCCCCAGCTCTAAAATAAACATCGCCTTAACGCCTCATGCGTACCATGAACACTGTTATTTAGAAAGCTGTATAAAAGTCAATACATATGTTTCACAATTGTATACACTTGGGAACAACTTTCAAAACCCTAGTACTTCTATCGATGCTTTATCGAAAATATTTTCCCAACCTTTATTCTCGTCATTCTCCAATTATATTTTAAACCTGCATGCATAAATATGCAAAAATATCAGTGAATTACGTACACTGACGTTTCAATAGTACTATAAATACATCATGTAAATGTGCCTACAACGGGTTGACAATCACCTAGTCCTCATATTTATGTTACCGAGCAAGGAGATGTAACGGTAAAACGTTGGACTCGCATTTGGGAGGAACTAGTTAGATTCCCAGCTCCGACGATTTTTAATTCATTCTTAAGTGGTTTCCTTAAATCACTTCAGGATAGTTCGTTAACATTAACTACACTCTAAAAAATTTTTTGTAAAATTTACAAGTCCTTGTAAAAGTACAAAGAATGTCTTTGTAAAATCATTAGTTCATGAAGTTACAAGGGTAAACTTTGTAATACTACAAAGGAATTCCTTGTACCTATACCGACAGTTCCTGCACTGTAAATTATTTGTAAAATATGACAAGGCACTTCTTCGTAGTTGTACAAACTTTTGTAAATGTTGAAAATATTCCTTGTAAAATTATTAGTTTATAACGTTTAAATGATTTTATTTGCTACAAAAAAAACTTAGAAAAAAAATGTGTAGCCTACAAAAATCGTAAGTTCGCCGGAAATTACTTATGCAAAGATCACAGCCTATGAAAAGTATTTTTTGGAATAAAGTGAATATTTATATTAATTGCGTGCTTTAAAAGGAAGAACAATTACTGAACTTTACATTGAATGCATACAAATAAATACAATGTTTTCAGCGTGTGAGACATGGTGGTCTAGGGGTGTCCGGCCACATGGCTCAGTGGTTAGCGCTCCTGGCTGCTGAGGCAAGGGTCCCGGGTTCGATTCCCGGCCGAGGAGGTGACATTTACAACCACCTTCTCGGGTTCAGGACTGGGTGTTTGTGTTCGTCTTGTCTGTGTGCCAGAAGACACCTTACCATTACAACGACAACTATACGATACAAAGATACTGGGAAAATGCATTAATTACCTAACTTAAAGGGGGGGAATGTTTGGTGCAGTGGCGAGGCGTTAAAAAAAAAAAGGGGGGGGGGTAAGGTACGTACATTCTAAGCGTGGGGCGAATGGCCCGAAAGTTAGCATCTTCCAAGATTTTTTTTTTATAATCTCTTGTTTACGTCCTTTATTCAAACGTTATTTGAAAAATAAGTTCAGTGTTATTTATGAAGTACAATGAACATTTAAATTAATTTTTTTCCTTATTGAAAGTATAGCTACAAGGCTAGTCCTTGTAATTTTACAAACATATACTTTGTATTTAATTACAAGGATAACCATTGTAGTTTTACAAATAATTTCTTTGGCAACTGGATTTCCAAGGCTTTTCTTTGTAAAAGTACAAACATTTCTTTACAGTGGGAACTACAAGTGGAGTAGGTCTACACATATCAACTTATTAAGATGATTAAAAATTACTACTACCTCTACTATTACTACCTACTTCCTCTACATTTCAGTGCATGAATAAACCGAACAGCCGCAATAGTTTCGAAGTTATTTTTTTTACTATGCCGTTATTTTCGATGACCCCGTGCATTCAAACCAAGAAGACAGTCAACTTTTCTCTCGCTCTACCCATATGTTGGGTTACGCGAGATTTGCAGATTTATTTTACACCAAGTGAAATACAAATGACATAGCCTTTAGTGCTACTTTTTTGATGAAATGACCGTTGTTTTGACACACTCCCAGCTAACAATAAATAACGGAAAAATCGTGGGTCTGTCACGTGTTACCCGCTTGCACTGTTAACAACGAATGGATAACCCGATATTAGCCATTGCGTGTAAGGTAACGAAGAAATTAGGCTGTCGCCAGACGAATGCACGACATTCTTGCACCTCTGTCTATATCGTCTGCCGATGGGGTAACTTCAATAAGCGGTGAAAAAATTTTAAAAATTCTACACATTTCCACGTTATTTTACTCCTCTCTTTGTAAACTCTTTTTCTTATTTGTCTGGTACAAATTAAGAATTCAATTTTACACTAACTTCTTGATGAGCAAGATACTTTAAACTTTAAACATAGCTCAGAACTGGATGGTGATACAATATAAGAGCAAAAAACCTGTGTAAAAATTATTATTCAAATGTAGAAAAACATTTGAATTAACTTCCTGATGAGCTAAAGACATGCAACTTTAAACGAACCTGAGGATTGTATGACAATGCGATATTTACTAGTTTTTCTTGTACGTATGTTTGTTTGTATGTTCGGTGCAAACTTTGTTTATTTAAATATACATCGCAAACTTTCACACAGGCAAGGCTAAAACGCAGCAACGGATAATTAAAATAAATTTAACAAACCATGCTGTTCAGTCTGGTAAAAAAAAAAAAAAAACTGAAAAGTATAAAATAATTATTTATCTTCAGAAAATATGTCCAATAATATGAAAAACATGGGCCGTATGCAATAGACAACTTAGGTCAGTAACAATTTTTTTTGCACTGGCAATCATATGAACTGTAGCGTGAGTTTTCTCGGAAACAGCTACTCTCTACTCTCATTATTATCTACTGCATGTTATTTTTGTTTTAAATCTTACTTTAAAAACCCGTTTTAAAAACGTGTCATATAATTCTATTTAATTTTAAATAATTTTTAATGTTCAAAGTAGATACAGTCTCTGCATAACATGAGTAGGATTTTCGTGTTAGCCAGGTTTGTTCCGTAATAATCCATACAGCATGTTATGATAAATTGTAACAGTTATTTGAGACACTTTGTTAACGGATAGTCAAGAACAAATAACTTCTTCATCTGCCAGCAAACCAAGCAAGTGCAGCTATTCCTCCGTTTTCGTATATCAACTACCAACTACGGAAAAGTACAGTGCAGATATTAGTTTCCTTCTTCAGCTCTCTCCTGACCTCCACGGACTCTCAGACAAGAAAAAAAAATCATTCATTCTCTGAACTTCTTAAAAGTCATGCTTCTTAGAAACAAACGTGCGCACTACGTGGCAAACGATAGCAAACACTTTCAGTACAGTTTTTTTTTAGCCAGCGGATAAAGAAGCAGACACTGGTTTTCCTTAGTAAATGTTAGTTATTCTCTCATGCGTCACATACAGAAGGATTTTAATTAAGACCATGATCATTTATTTTTACTGTTTTTAATATAATTACTTTTATTGCTAAACCAGATCGGATATTGCAAAACTGTTGCACTGTTTTATCAAGGAATTATTTTACTATGAAGTCTAGTTTTTTTCTATACATAAATTGCATAGATTTGGCAAATTAGTTCCTTAATTATTCAATTAGCTAAAACCATGACTTATTATGTCTTAAAAAATTTGTTTTAACAGTAGAAACTGTTTTCAACAAAAGTGGGAACAGATTTTAGATATCTATTCACGTTTAGGATTTGAAAATTAACCACCGTAAAACTAGAAGAAATCATGGAACACGGTCTTAAACCGAGGTAATGCGTTCTCGTACACTGCATGTCCCATACCCCTCTGCTACCAACTGCACTCACTGTGGCAAAAAAGACAAACTTCCGTTTTGCTTTGTGTCGAATGAAAATCTACGTTGCGAGTTACAAGGATGGTAAGACTGACAGATCTACCTGAGAATCACGCTAGCCCTTGGAATGAACAAGGTTACTTGAAATTAGGGCGGAGTTGCAGCGGAGAGTAAGTGCGGGAGGAAACGGGAAATCCCCGAGGGAACTAGTCTGCCAACTGCTGCGTTTTCCTAGTTGGAAAAATCGAGACAACCCTTCCGGTAATCAATCTCGGATCGTCTTGGTCGGATGCTAGCAATGAGACCACTACATCACCGTGGGGCCTTGTTGTACTTAATATAGCGATAAAATACATTTGCGTTGTACTATGTTTGGATGAAGAGTTGAGTGCTTTTTATTTTAAACGCTAACGCGTTAGGTAAGAGATTTTTTTTATTGTATTTGCCTTCATTTTGTCTTTTTTTTTTTTTAACAAAATTGGTGATATATTGGATGCAAAAATTTGAAAAACAATTAGGTTAATTAGGTACAAATTGTGATGTATTTGTGGCAAAACATTGTTAGGATTTTTAAACACGAAATATATATGTTGTTAAAAAAAATTTAAATAAACTGTAAAAATGCCTGGCATGGCCTTAACTGCACGCCTGTTTGTACCACTAAGGTTAATTCTACAACAGTTTGGAAAGGTCCGTGTTAAAAGTTTGGCACAGGGACAATTTCTACCGCTTGAGCGCTGGCATCGGTAAGATATGTAAACTGACCTACCACTGAGCTTTCTTGAATATTAAGTTCCATGGTGTTGGTACTTTAAATGGCGAAATTGGTTGCTTTTCACATTAAAATTTAATTAAGTTAAATTACTTGTATCGTTTCCAAGTATATTAAAATTTAATTTGACTACGTTTCCGTATTTTATCTGACCCCTTTAGCAATAGCAGCGAAACTAGCGGCAGAAATTTTCCCTGTGCCAAACTCTCCCATAAATAAACGCATTTTCTTACCAACCTATAGTAGAATTAACCTAATTACTACTCAAAAGTGTGTATCGCTGTTTGTCGTTACAATGTGAAGATAGTGTCGAAGAAATTACCACATTCTTAAATAGCGTCCAAAAAATTACTAACACTTCTTACTTAAGCTATCGATTGCAAGATTCACTGAGCATCCTGCATGTGGGGGGTTGTAACTCTCTGACTCTTTACTTGTCGCAGTTCAAAACGGGGGAAAAAAAATAAAAAAAAAATAGGTTCTAAAATGCAGCAACGTTTAGCTGTCATATACAGTGACATCCTTCAGTTTGCTACGATTTCGCTCATAAATGTTAATGTCCTTCGCTCAGTTATCAAGCGTCCGATGTCCTAAATGACAGCATTGCAACATTAGCAGTTTGAAAAATACACTGTAACTACAGTGGAAAAAGAAACGTTACAAGACGATTGACAGAGTGTAATAATTCAAAGAAACAGGTGGTTATCAAGTAGAGGAAATCATGCTATCAGTAAGAACATGACGAAGGGAAAGTTGTATACAATAAAGTCGTACAGTTAATACAGACTAGAGGGAAGTTGACGTCAGAAATTCGATTCCAATGTGAGTGTTACATTTTGTTTACACGGGTAATTTTTAACTTAACTAATTTAGTGTGTTGCTTTAAATTGATATGGTGCTCTTTCCAAAATGCATGTACGTTCGTTTTTTATCCGTGCAATTCACTGATAAATCTTGTAACGAATACAGTTTTAATTTCTTACAGTATTAATTAACAAATGTTAACTAGGAGTGTATTACTGTTATTATAATTGACTTCATATTTACTAAATACACATTGTAATTTGGTTTCTTGATGGTTCCACGAAGGTAACAAGTAATTAATTTTGTTTGACTAAATAGGGTGGCTGTGATATACGGGAATTGATATCTAATCCTAAATTATTTGTAAGAAATATTTTCTTAAAATACTTTATTTTTAATTGTCCCTTTTTATTCCTTGTTTACTTGAAGACGTGTGTTATTTTTTCGTTATTTCAATTTACAATTACGTACTATTCTAACTGCATTTTGACACATTTACTCTCTTCTGTGGAAGCGATAAGGCTGGCAGTGAAACACGCATCAAGTGTCTTAAACTCTGAAAATATTTGTTTGTTACTACACAATTTTTGTTCGAATATGAACCGCTGTAAATTAACTCTGCCGCAAAGAATTTTTTTTGTTAAATGTGTTTAGTAATATTAGCAAAAAAATGTGTCACTATTAAAATATTTCAATGTAATTTTTTTGGTAGGATTAGCTGTAGATTTTTAAGACCATCTCAATGTGTCAAAAATCTACTAAAAACATAAAATAACGTTTTTCTTTAGTGATATTGACTGCAGCAATGTTATCGTAACTATTAAGATCAGATTCGTTTGCAGACCACCCATTCATTTTTCACTTTTATTTAATTATTTTATTGAATTAATTTCAAAATGTTTTGTTACTTATTCTATGCTGTAGTCGGTTTAGAACCTATTTACTCTAAACAGTTTATTTACCACAACACAATTTTTGTTTGGATACGAATCACTTCAAATAACTTTTCCGCAAATATTTTTTTCCATGGGAATTTATACTGAAGATGACATTGTAGCGAAGTCAAGTATACACCGCCGCAGCAGTTTCTTCTGTAAAACGTCGTAGATAATGGTCGTTCACTCGCTTCCCAAAATGGTGATACGGGCTAGATTCAGGATGGGTTCATTCTTGGTTTTCTCGTCCGGGGAACAAGACGGAAGTCAGCCTGGCATGGTGGGTTTTATGTCGGGGATCTCATGTTTACTATAGCCTTGTATCTTGCTGTTTCTCTCTACTCTCCTCATGACTTCTCATGCAACATACTATACATTGCTGTTCAGCTCAGACCAATTCTCTGTACTCCAACATTTGTATACCCTGACTCTGAGAATACACTTCAAGGTGGGCAAGTCATTTATTTTGCTATAGAATAAAAAATTCGTTGTCAATTTGAATATTCTTGAAGACACAGCCGTAACATTAGCTCGTAATATCGTTTGCAAGAATCGTTACAAAATTTTATTTATATTCGTTGATCAATGATCATTTATAAATATCACATCTCTCGACCCAAATTCGAAAGAATTTCCCAAAACCGGTAGTTAGTTTTTATAGATGGATACTATATTTTTGTTTCGCATTTCTCGAATATCCTTGTTTTATCCGGAAGTTGACGAACCCGTATTTCGTTAAAATAATTTTTCACAATCTAACTTTCAGAAGCTACATCTGTAGCTCTTCTTTAGTTATTGGTCGCTTGTCTGTGTAAGATGTTTCTCATTTGACTGCACAAATCAGGAGTAGGCTACTACAAAACCAACTATATTTGAAACGTGGGCAGCCCTGTACCTGTGCGAGGCTAAGTGGGCATAAGATGAGATAACATACATGCAACCAGTCGGGAAATATTTCCGCCATATATCAGATGCCTGTTCTCATACGATCATGCCAGGCTCAAAATACGAGTAATCAGTTATTTCTTAAAATGAAACTTAATATTCGTTTCCCGTTTGATTTAACAGCATATTATTACAGAAACGTTGAAACTGCCTTAAAGAAGGCAATTGAAATATTTAAGACTGCCTCCTTTCTTCGTTTCTCATCTAATGTTTTAACCTGAAAGTCCATCATCAAATATGCCATTCCTTGACTTGAACATGTGTTTCAGGTGAAGCTCTACCAGACAGTGATTAGAATCTTGGCAAGGATTCAAGAACTCGTAAACATTTTGTCGGCGACGGACGTCGGTCAGCGCGACGTGTAAGACTTCTGGAAGGTATTTCGAGGAAGACATCAGTCATATCACAAGCTGCGAGGAACGTTGGCGCGCGAAGATTTGTTTGATGTGTGCGCACGGCCGGATGTTTAACGTCGGGGCTCGCGCACGCCCGGATGTTTATGTCAACTTTCCTCACAATTTTCCCGGCAGTGCAGGCAGCGATGCACGCCACTTCCGGCCGGAGTGCCAACCTCAACCTCATCGCTCCGTAGGCGGAAGCCGTGCAGTTCTGTCAACCTATTGTGCACGACTCGTCCAGCCACTGTCAGCCCTCAGAGCAGCCAACATTGATGAAGAGACATCATACGACGTCTAGCATTATTTAATTTCTGCTTAAAACCTCTGTTCCCTCTTAGTTTTTGTATATTTGGCTACAACATAACGTAGTAACTAAACTTAGCTGACAGTAGAAACACAATATGAAAGAATCATTCATATATTCACCACAGTTTCGCCCAAATGTACAATAATAATAGTTTGCACTACTTAACACTATAAATAAAAATAAAAAACGGCGGACAATCCAACATAATTGTTTACGATTAAATCTGTTTTTTTTTTTAAATGATACTTGGCATAAATTACCATTTCCTTGAAACACTAAATGCAAAATGAAAGTTCATAATTTTTTTTCTAGAAGCATCGTATTATTTTTATAAAACGTGTGAAGGATTATATTAGGGATGTATTAAAATCTGTTTTTATTTAAGTTAGTTAAATATCGGCACTCTTTTTTACTGTAATACTTTCCGTGACATATAAAGCAGAATTCTATTCTTCTTGATTAAAACATGATTTGAATAATTTTTTCCAGAGTTATTTTCCATTTGGAAGTTCTCTGTAGTGTTGGAAATACTGTTGGCGCATCTCTTTGCACCCGTTCCTCGAACGTGACACGGGAAGTGGTAACGTACAGCAGAATTTCCCAGCATCCGCCAACCGTTCTAAGTACAAGGACTCCCACAGATTCCTTGGAGAGTAGGTGTCATACTGATTTTCGCCCTCAAGGCACTTATGAAAATTCACCAGGGTAGGGTAGGTCAGCCAAAACCTGAAGCCTTTGGTGTTTGAAAATTAACCCCAGGTAAGTAAACATGTGTTCGAAATTTCAACTGGTAGCCTCTGGGTCAACTACTCAAACTAACATTTCATTTAAATATAAACATAATAACGTGTAACGAATGCACTTCGGACGTAGTTTTTAGTAAAATATTTATCATGTAGGAAAAAATTGTACACTTTATTTGGATTCCAGCAATAAAAAAAAAACTTGATAAGCGTCGCAGGCGTTCAAGAAACCCTGGAGATCGATAATACCTGATCTACCCTGCTACAGCGAGTGAATTTTCATAAGCGTCTTCAGTGATCTGGTCCTCACCTGAACTGTACGTGTCTTCAGTTGTTTTCGAAAGCTCACGATGGTAGCGTAGGTAACTCAAAATTTAGGTTTGAGATGTTCGAAACGTAACGCGAATGAATATTATTCGTGATCGCAAGTTCACCTGGCAGCCTCTCGATTAACCGTCACTCAACATGTTCGAGAGCGTGGTAAACGGTGATTAGCAGACGAAATTCGACATTTTGCGAACAAAACAAATGTAAACAGTGCCCGTAGCAAAAACCACAACGAAGTGAAACGAGGTGTACTGTGTTCAAAACATCGAAGCAACAAGTACAAAACATATTTTATATAAAAATTAATAAAATAACTTGAAAACAATTAACCGCGGACGCCGAATTTAGTGAAATATTTAACGGGTCTAAATGATGTAAGTTTATGAACCTGCAATCATAAAACCCTGAACAGCATTACAGGAGTTCATCAAGATCCTGGTGATCGATAAAACCTTGTTACTTGACTGAGATAACCTACCCGACTCCAGTTTTGAGTTTGAAAACGACTTTTGTTATACATTCCACTCTTATTGCACGTTACTCAAGACCACAGTCTGAGCAAGAGAAAGTGACACCCTTTTTGGTCGCTGAGCGCTAATAATCATTTAGTGGAAAATTTGCCTTGTTTACATCTGGTGATGTTACAATTTTTACAATTATTTGTATAAAATTATGTTAATGTGGTAAGCTGGCATTGGCACGCGTCTGTAACTGTTCATATATGCCGTAAAATATGATAAGAAATATGTATTTTGTAAGAAAAAGAAAACATAATAAAAATTCAAACAGCTATGCATAGTTAACACCTACTTCACCGGCTACATATTTGTACATTGAAAAACTAAATTTGATAGCTAAAAATGAGTTCCAATATAAATTGCATAAACATTACCTGGATGTTCAATTTTTTTCTTCTATAATACAGACCGTTCCGATAACGACTACACATTTTAAGCTGTGAAATCTTGCTAAACCAAAGACAAAATAAGACAAATCTTCCACTAAAAGACTACTAGCGCTGCGACAAAAAAGGAGTCACATTTTCTTCATCAGTATCAACATCTTACCTTCGTAGACCGTGCTCAAGATCATGGTTGTTATGGAATGTTCGGAGGGAATTACTGCTGTTTGTTTTTTCAAACGTACAGGTTCTGCCTAACCAGCGTACTTCTTCATAATCTAAATATATAACCAATACTAAGCAAATAACACTTACATTAAACGGTTTCATACTGGAAAGTAAAACCAACTGACTTAGAGAAAAACTTTAATTTACACTGAAGAAAAGTGTCACGGACTTCACCACGGCATGCATAAAAGCCCCAAGTAATAATTTTTGCATAAAAAGAAATTCAGAAGGTTGGAAATTTTTATTTCGAATTCGTTATTTTTTTAACAAATAAAAAATAGAATGAGATTTTATACAAGTATTGGTGTAGTCCGTGGCACTGTTCTTCAGTGTAAATTTTATTTAAATTCGTTTAGTCAGTTGGTTTTACTTTCTAGCATGGATCCATTTAATACAGATTTGGATTTTGACGTGCTCCTCGGCAAAAACTTTGAAAGCTAAATAATTTTCGTTACAGTAAAAAACTGTCACAAAATAGGTCTGCAAAACAAACCATATATCTCGTACAAATATGAAAATTATTAAAAATATACATTTTTGGGCGAACTCCTAACTGCATGATCCTGTAAGTTCTAGTAGGTAATTACAGTTGGGTGACTTTAATGGTATCAAGGTAACTTTACGAGTGTTACGAGACTGGATGCTGCCATTTTTGACATTGACCATAGACATAGACCTTTAAATGTGAAAATTGACTGTAGCTTTAGAACCTCACATTTGAAATTGTATTATAATTGAAGACATTTTTCAAAAATAAGATATTAAAGTATACTCATATGTTCAAATAATGTAAAAAAAATTAAAATAATATAAATATTACTCTTATTTCCAGAATATTTAATGTAATAGAAATAAATAAAACATTACTTAAAATTAAATAATTAATTAATGCCTGACTGCCATTTTGCTTGCCACTCCCAGCAGCCATTTCGGCGTCCTCCCTACTATTACTTTCGACCTTCAATTGTTTATGTCGCTGCAGGTAACGATAATGCATTTGATAGTTGTTTTTCTTGCTCTACCCTCAATTGTTTAGTTTGCTACTGGAAGTCACCATACTGTGTTTTGGTATTTATTTTTGCATGGAAGCAATTCAGTTGTTTGGAAAAATTGCTCACTCTGCTCCACCCGCCATTTGTTTCTCTGGTCAACTGCAAGAAGGAGCGTTACATTAGTCACTACATTTGTCTAAAGAAGTTCTCGTCGATCGATTAATCGAACTGCATTTCTCCCTGCTCTTTTTCCAGGTAAGACACGCAATGAAATTGCCATTAATATATACAAACTAATTTGTAGAAAAACCGAAACACATAGTGCCTCTGGCGGATATTTCCGGAACGAAGATGGTGTCTTCAGTGCCACTCTGACGGCAAAGTTGGCCTCCGTAGCATAGTCGGTTAGGCAATGGTCTAAGGTGCGAGAGGTCCTGGGTTCGAGTCCTGGGTTCGAATCATGGCTCAGGCATGGGAGTTGTGTTGTCCTTTCACCTCACTTCACGCTAATTGGCTCTTGAGACCTCGTTGTTAAGGGCGGTGATATACAATTTTATTGTAATTTCAGTTTTTGAGCCATAACATTTATTCAAATTGTGTTATCAAAATTGTCTCTTTGGCAAAGCATAGGATACATTCTTGGTAAACTGTTAGACATAAATAACAATGGAAAATTTCATTAATTTGTCATGCAGAATCATTGCAAGGGAATTATATGTTAACTTTCATGAAATCTCGTGCAATGATTATGCATGGCAAACTAATGAAACAGTCCATTATTAGAGCCATGCTAATTCGCGTTATCATTTGGTAGCAAACTAAACTTCACTTCCCTATACATAACAGAGCATAAAATGAGATTCAATTGGCCACGAACCTTCATGTGTTGTCATTTACGTGTGTTACGTCTTTACAGAGATTGGCCTCCCTAACGTGTAAGCATTCTCCGCGGCAAGTCACGACAATATCGGCCAGCGGGAGACGTCGATTCAGCCAATAGCCACTTGGAGTCTATTCAGATGTCAGAAAATAACGCGAATTTTGCATGTCTCTATCCATTATTATTTACGTCAAGCAGTTTGCCAAGCATATATTCTCTGCTTTGTCGACGATAAATTTTTAATAATACAATTTGAAAAATATTACAGCTCTAAAACTGAAAATACGATACAATTGCCTAATACTCTCCCTTAAAAAGGGCCGCAAAACACGTGAACTCTGACGGCAATTTCCAGAACAATGATGGCGGGTGTAGTAGCGCTCCTTGTGGCTAACTTCAGAAGAATGTAAAACGGCGGACCTTAAGTGTTAACAGCAAATGACAATCGAAATATTGCTGTTGACTGGAAAACCAGATGGCGGAAGGTAAACAAATGGAAGTTCGGACAGAAGCGAGTAATTAGTTAACAAGATGGTGGGTTCAGTGGAACTGTCTAGCTATTGAACAAAATGGCTGTCGAGGTTAAGGTCAGATTCAAAGAGCAAAATTATATGGTTAATGGTTAAGGTAGAAAGTTAAAGGTCTACATACGTTAACTGCAATGATTGCCGCCTAACTCTGGCTGCCCTCACAAATTAACACAAAATATTTGTCCCCTGTTTACCTCTTTTATACTACTTTGAACATGGAAAATATTTTTCCCTAGTAATAGGCCTACACATCTCGAGGAATCTGCGAAGCAAGCAGTCGGCGAGAAATCTAAACGGGGGGAAAATAAATAAATGAAATAAAATAAATCAACTTCTTAATAACTTAGTTTTAAAGGTAACTCCACTATGCATATCACAGTTGTGAGAAACATTTCTTAAGGAATATTGAGATAGGATGGAATTTTTGAAGATAAAACACTACTGATATTTTATGGGATATAAATTTTAACATTTGTTTTTGATATTAGGCCTAATACTAAACTCATTATTTGTGAACGTTTCTTATAATGTTAACATTTATCATAAGATGCAAAATTCAATCATTTTAGTTTGAAACAATTAACTTTAAAATTAAATCACCGAGGAGTAATTATTTGTTACATTATCTTCCAAAATTAAAATCGGTTGTTGCTATCTTGGAGTTGACCAAAACTTTGTATTCCACTTCCTACCACCCGGACGTGGCTTACTAACAGGCTTACACAGCCCTGAGAGAACATCTGTTTTGAGCATCCCTGCTATTAACACGTGCGTCACCGGGTGACAAGTGAGTTGGACGATGGTTTAGACGGTGAAGAAGGAGGGTGGGGGTGTCTGTGGGTGTATACCGAGCAAGGTGCGTGGGAAATGTTATTGCTGCGATTTTTAGTCCGAGTTGCGCAGGATAGCTTTGGTTTGTCCAGGGGGAGGGGGAAGGCAAGATGTCGGCCAGGTGCGTGAGTCACCCCGGGTGTTCTTGAGTCACCCCTCCTTCCCCTCCGACGGCACGTTTAATTCCCCTACCCTCACTTCATTTACTTCTCCTAGCACTGGCAGTTGCGCTATTCCTGGCCGTGTCCTGCCCCTCACACTCGGCTGTTTAGCACAAGTCCTGCTGGCAGTTGTGCCAGATACGCCAACATCTCTTTTTAACTCTATGAAAATTCATTTGTTGTTCACTGCTGCATCAATTATTACGGTGTTATTTAACAAAGATTTGAACTATAGTCAGCGGCGTACCATTGTCGTGTTCCAAGGCATGCAATATATAAGCTCCGACTAGTAGCTCTGGGCACGTGGTCTCAATATGCATACCTGACGTGTTCAATAAACATGTGTTGTGTAGACCGACGTGTATTACTGGACAATACGTTACGCTACTCGAAGAAAAGTCTATCTGCTTCTACATGTCTAATGATTGACTGGATACCCGTAAGCTTATGCATATCCTGATGGATTACGTGAAATGAAGCCGTACAATGGAGAAGTGACGAATTGAGAAAGGCGGGGGAAACGGGAGATCCCCGAGAAAACCCGCCGGTCAACGGAAATGCCCGTCTCATTTCCCACAAGCGAAAGATCAGGGATGAACCCGCCGGGGATCGAACCCGGATCGCCTTGGTGGGAGCCGAGTGATCTGACCGCTCGGACACCGCGAACCCCAGTGTTGAGTACAGTCATCGCAAGAGCCCAGGATTTTTCGCGGAAATAATTCTGCAACAGTTAGTTTCAATGCCTTATGTGCACATATGAAGCTGTGCTTCATGGTTACTGGCAGAATGTATTATTGCACAGAAGTGGCTCATTTGACTGTGCCAACAGGAACAAGGTTACTGCGACACCACACGTCTGTGATTTGAGGGTAGAACCCTAGACGCTGAGATTTAAAAACAACCAATCACTGACCACAAAGCAGGGCTGCACATGTGTACATAAGGCATTGAAACAAATTGTTGCAGAATTATTTTCGCGAAAAATCGTGAGTTCTAATTACTGGACAATACGTTCCTTGCCTCTTGTACGCTACTGGAAGAAGCGCGTCCCTGCTCTTACAAGTCTAATGTTCCACAGACAACTCAGTGTTGAGTATTAGTCGTCGCAAAGATGACGGTTTATCGAGGGAAAACTTGACTGTTTGCTGGATTTCAACACAGGTTCAGCTTACCAGAAGATTACTGACCTCTAGCAGCTTGTACTTGAAACTGTTACCCTATTTGACTGAGCCAACAAGAATCCCACTATTGTAATATTTGATGCATGTTATTGGATCTGCAGACAGCTACGTTGTGTCAGAAGTATGTCACCGAATCAAATGTGCTGCAAGAAACTACAGTGTTTTCTAGGGTATGCTGGCACAAAACATTTTTGTGATAGACCATCATCTGTAGTCATCTCCTATCACCACACACCTTGGAACACGATCACGATACACCACTGGCTCAAGGAATTTTCGGTTTAATTAAGTGATGTATTAATTGCGTATTTTGAATTAGTGGCCTCTAACCAGCGGTCGCCGACAGGTTTTTGCGGCCCGTAAACAATTCTGCGGTGTTCTGGTAAAGGGGTATAATTCAAAAAACGAGAAAATTGTGTTAAGTATGGGAGCAAATTCTACATGTTATTTTCTAGGCCATGGTGAAAGGATAGATCTAGAGAGGATGGTATATCGCGAAAATGTTTCGTGCCAGCATACCCTTGAAAACGCCATAGTTTCTTGCAACGTGTATGACTGGGTGATAAACACCTGACACGACGTAACTGTCTGCAGACCAATAACACACATCCAATATTACAACAGGGGGATTCTCACTGGCTCAGTCAAATAGGGTAACAGCTCCATTTACAGGCGAAAGCCAGTAATCTTCTGGTAAACTGAACGTGCGTTGAAATCCAGCAAACTGTCATTATTTCCTGCTATAATTAATCTTCTCTAGCTATAACTATAATGGTAATGGGAAAGTAAATAATTAAATTTTGATGTTTGTACGTTCCATTGTACAAAGTTTAACTTCAAACTTTCATTATATATTTTTTGACATGTACCCCTTTACCCGAACACCACAGAAAATTCCAGTAAGCAATATTTCATTGTTCCTAGCTAATCTCATATCATTATTTCTTACATTAATTATCCAAGACAACAGGTCTGACACGCCAAATTTGGTATTCTGTTAACAAGACTGGGCATATCATGTTTCTTCGTGGTATCGTGTTGTCGGTGTGTGACGAAACAGTGCTGTATGTCCTTCACAGTATCAAATAAACAAAATATAGTGAAACATAAAAGTGACTTACCTTAATTAGTTACAAAATTGCCGATTTATGACGGTGTAACGTCATAAGAATCCAAAAACGAAGTTTCCTACAAAAACCTGTCATGATTCACACACGTGGAAGTATATTTTTGTGAACAGCACAGGTCTTGGAAAAACATACGTAACACTTTTCATCCCAGAACGAATGGTCCCTGTGGAATAACGATTTAGAATTTACCATAATGCTGTAATTTATTTATCACACTGAAACAGCTGAACGGATTTTAATGAAACTTGGTATAGATATTTCCTAGCTCATGAAATAACATGTAAAATACCCTTCGTACCGAAAAAAAATGCACCGTAGCATAACTGAGTAGGAATCTTCACCAAACGAAGCGGCGTCAAGCTGGCGATTTCAGGAACTGATGTTTAATTCAACACGCCAGGAAAGTTTTCCCCTAGCTGTCACCTGAACGTAACAACACAACACTGAAGAAGAAAGTTCGCTCAAAATTTAATGGTTCTACGTACAGCGGTTTGGGATGTGCGTTGATGAGTGAGAGAGTGTGTCAGGACACTTCATTTTATATATTAAGACTTCTTCCTTTTTGGTAATGCGTTTTATTTTGTATACAAAATTATCCAAACATTTTTATTAATGTGCAGAAATTATGCAGAATAACAAATGTTGCTGTACTATAAAACATAATTCATTTACTTGGTATACAAACTGGCAGCACTATACTCCACTGATGTTGCCAGAGAAAAAAATCTGTCAGACTGACAATTTGTTGGAAAGGGGGGGGGGGGTGATTTACAGGAGAAGAACAATATAGCCTAAATTGCAGTGGGAATGTTATTTCTTCTTGCAGATATTGAGTACCTTACGCGAATTTTTTATTCGAGAATTTAATTCGTTTGTGGAAACTGTAAAAAATGCTAAGTATAGATCCGTTCAATGTATTCAGTTAAGTGTAATAAGTGAAAATATTAAATGTTGAATAGTAGGCCTACACAGGAAACACGTCTAAATCCGACAACCGTTACGGAGCTAAGTATTAATTTTTAACATGCATGATGTCGTTATTTTATTCATAATTACTTAGAGATATAAGTACACACACATACACATGTGAACACAGAATTTTATTTTAATTCGGCTAAAATTTAATTCCAAAGGAACTGTGCATTTTTATGTATATATTAATGTAGCTTTGTGTACAATTTTTTTAGCACTTGGAATTAAAGAATAAAATATGCATTTATATTATTATTGCATATTAAAAATGTCTCAGTTTTAATTCTGTAATAAACGCGGGTAAATTCGGGGGCAACAGCAGTTGCATATATAATATTAACTTTATTTACTTATAATTTATAGCAATAAATAGGCCTATATGTACTATGTAATGTGTTACACTGTTACAATTCCTTATTCCAACCTAAATTTTTACATGCGGCATTGTATAAAGTAACCTCCTAATGTAATATGCTATAGTTCTGCCCTGAAATATTGTTTAGAACCACGCAATTGAAGTCACAGGTAAAAGCTAGTACTTAATAAATATAAAATACTGTTACAAGTTTGTGAGTACAAACTTTATATGTGGGCAATTCCCATGAGTTCTTTGGGATAGAGGTCTTATAATTACAAATAAAAGAGTTAAATCAAGTACTGGATTTAATAGCTCACAAAGCTACGAAATACACAAAACAGTAATCAACTAGAACTCTCACAACCCAATTAGTTATGCACACAATTACTCCTGTGTCACAGACATGTTAATTAACTTTGATAATTAAAGCACAAGAAAAGTCTACCATCAATTAATTAAACACTATAAATCACAATAAAATTCAGTCATATATCCAATCAACAGTATTTCTAATAATGACAATGTACAACCTTATCAGTCCGAAGTGGTGATGGCTCACCATTTGCTGCGCAGCACCCCGAGTGCACCGCTGTTTTCACTCTTGAGATCTTCCGTTCGACTCCCGTCGCGCACCTCCTCTTCGTCTGTCAGCCCGCCGCAGCAGTCCTCTTGTATCGCCAAACACTGCTCCGAAGGTAGCCCCCTGCCGCCTCACAGTAGACTTTGACGTCACCAAGATGTCTTCACCAGTCTCTCTCCACAGGCGTAGCACCTTCCTCTAGCACTACCAATAGCGAACTCCCCTCAAATGTGCCGATTATGTGCTTTTATACTAGCCCAGAC